>VZTO01002453.1:0-25016 GCA_013400615.1 Syrrhaptes paradoxus
CTCTGTGCAGGCAGCCTGGAGAGAGGTGTGAGTCCTTCTCAGCCAGGGCCCACCAGATTTACAATGCTGGTGTTTCTGGTCCCCTCCTGTCCCCAGCCAGCAGCAGCAGCTCCTCTCCGCAGAGCTGCCCTGTGCAGGAGTGGGAGGTTGGTGCTGCTCCCCAACAGCTCCCTGTCCTTCCTCTAGCTGAACATCACGGCCAGGAGAGTGCATGATGGCAGCCTCCTTGAATTCAAGCAAGTGACGGTGAACCAGTCTGTCACTGAGTACACGCCACCTCATCAGGCACCTGGAAGCAAATACAGGGTGACAGTGCAGGGTCTCACAGTGGCTGGTGCTGGGGCCGCATCACTGATGGAATTTCAAAGCTACGTCTCTGGTAAGGTTGTTCTGCTCTGGTGTGGCTGGGTTGACCTCCCATGGAGCAAGCATTGAGCCTGGAGCAGCTTTGAGAGCTGTGTGTGCACTGCCCTGGCCCCAGCAAGAGAAGGCAGGGAGTGTGGGCACCCTGAGAGCACAACTCAGCAGTGGGGCCGTGAGGCTGGGTGAGTCCTGCTTCAAGAGGGTGCATCGCCAGGTCCCCAGAGCAGCTGCATCGCTTCGGTCCATAGTTGTGTCTGCGAGAGTAGAGCTGGCCCCTCTGGTCTTCCACTCATGAAGACACTACCCATCCCTGCATGCATGTGCATGGGGGGCTCAAGGTCAGACAGCACTAGGGCTGCTGAGCCTGGGTCTGTGTCTCCTCTTGCTGTGTGCAGCTTGGTTGAGCATGCTTACCGACTCTCCAGCTGCTTATGGGAGATGGGACAAGTCCTTGTGCTCCAGAGCATCTCTCCCTCTGCCCTGCCTAGCAGATGTGAGGCATGACCAGGGTGTGCCTTGCTGCCTGTCCCTGCAGTGGCCAGGACAGCAGAGCCTGGACACATGTCTACACGTATGCAGAGACTGAATACCAAGGTTGGGGCATTGCTGGCGCATGGTCCAGGCTGTGGCACCCACTCCTGGCTGTGTGTTAGTTGCAGGGCAGCCCCTGGGCCCATGGCCTAGGTCAGCGGTCATGGTGGTGGTGGTGCTGTCGGTGCTGGTCCCCCTGGCTGCAGGGATCCTGTGGTTCGTGCTGTCCAGGTGAGTAGGCAGGAGACTTGCAGCTGCTGCTCTGCCTCCAGCCATGCTGTGCTATGGGGTGGCTGGGGATGGAGACAGGGCCCTCCTGCTGCTCCAACCCTTCCCTGGGCACTGAGGATGATGCTGGCTGGTCCTTCCATTGCTTAGTTTAAGGCTTCTGGCTGGGGTTCATGAGCATCTTCCTTATGGCTGGGGCAGGGACCTTGTGTCCTAAGAGATCTCTCCCTTGTTGTTGCTGCCACTGCTGCTGTTTCCTGGTGTTTTGATGGGCAATGCCTGCTACCTCTCAGGAGACCCAGAGGGAGGGTGTGCAAATCCCTTCATGCCTCTGCCGCTGGGTTCAGCAGGGCCCTGGGCCACCTCAGCCTCTCCCCTGACTGCCCTTTGTCTTCCCAGGAAAAGGAAAGCCTTGCCCAGCAAAGCTGAGGAGGACCATTACACAGGTAGGGACCCGACACAGAGGCAGCTCTAGGGCTGGGGTTGGACCTGGGAGGGGAGCAGGTCTATTGCAGGAGAGCTTGTTGCCAGGCTGGGGTGGCTGCAGGCAGCCCAGCTGGCTCTGGCTGACCTGCCAGCACAGCATGTCCTGCTGTCCCCAGCCGAAATGGTCCTCCTGCTGTCTCTTCCAGCAGCTCCCACCTGGGGTCCCTCCGCAGTGCCAGGGAGGGTTGGGACCTGCCCCTTGTGCTTGGTCTGCCCAGGGGAGGCAGCACCTCTGCCCAGCCCTGCTGCCTTGCTGGTGGGGGTCCCAGGCTGCCCTGCAGCCCCCAATGCTGCTGCCTGACAGGGTCTGCCCTGCTTTCTGCTGCGGCCCCTGGGCCCCTCAGGCTGTTTCTGTTGTGTCGTCCATGCAGAACTCCAGCCCTATGAGAACTTGGATGATTACTGCGTGATTAAGGGGACTCTTCCAGAAGAAGGTGCAGGTAGGAGGTGGAGTGCCCTGCCTGTTCCCAGCACATGGCAGGGAGAGGGTGGAGAGCGACAGCTGTGATGGCATGAGCTCCCCATGCTACCGAGGGCATGCAGCAGCCTCTGCCCTGGGTGCTCTTGGTCTCCACAGGTAAAGGTGGCCGGGCTGGAGTTCCGTTGCCCACAGCCCCTGCCTGCCCTGGAGTCCCTGGGAGACAGTCAGAGCGGTGAGGGATAGAAGGCAAGGTGGACATCCCCAGTTCAATGCTGATGGCACTTCCCCTAACCTCTTCTCAAGCCATGCTCTTCCCCCACTGGAAGCAGGATCTCATCTAGCTTGTGCTGGCTTATTGCTCTTCCTCGAATTTTCTCCTTCATCAAGCCCCAGTTTCCTCTGTCACAGAGCAGGAGCAGACCCCAGCTTGGGACAACCTGCTTGTGACAGCAAGGATGTGTCCTGGTAGTCCTCCAATGCTCTGGCAAAGCCGTCTCACCTGCATCCTGGTGCCTCCAAGTGTCCTCTGAGACTGAAGCAGCTTGCTGGGTCCCAACCCCGGTTCCCCTGCTCTGTATCCCAATATCCATCTGGACCCTGGCCTCTCTTGAGTTTGGGCCAATCATGTTGCCCTCGCAGCTGTGCTGCTGTGTCAAAACAACAAAATAAATTATTCTGGTTTGCAGGGGCTGCCTGCCCTGTGACAGCTCATGCCTTGTCGTGGTTCCTCCCTGTTTTGTGTGTGAAAGCCCTGCCCTTGTGAATCTTCATGGAGGAGCTTGAACTAAGCTTTTCCAGCCACCAGAAGCCCTGAGGAAGCATGTCTGAGAAGGTGCGTGTTCCCAGCGCAACGTTTTGGGTTCCTACTTTCCCTCCTTCCCATCCTACAAGTAGCATGGTCTCAGCTGGGCCTATCTGGACCTCTGTGTGGGTCTCTGAACCCTTCTGTGGGTCTTGTTACAGCTGGCCCTGGTCCTCTTGGGCAATCCCTATGCTGCAGCCTTTGGGATCTGCTTGATCTCAGCTGCTGCTGCTGCCCCACCACTGTCTCCAGCAGTCACTGCCTCTCCTGCACTGAGTGAGGGATGCTGGTGCCTGCTGCAGACTCGATGTTGAGGGACAGCCTGAGGGCTCTCCTTGATGAGGAGCATGCTGCTGGAAGATGGGGCAATCAACCATCCTCTTCTCCAGCTTTGTGGTTAGAATCACAGGATGGTTCGAGTTGGAAGGGATCTTTCAAGATCATCTAGTCTAACCCCTCTGCCATGAGCAGGGACCACTTTCACTAGATCAGGTTGCTCAAAACCCCATCCAACCTGGATCTGAACACAGTGATGGGGCATCTACAACTTCTCTGGGCAACCTGTTCCAGTGTCTTACCACTCTCATCATGAAAAATATCTTCCTTATATCTAGTCTGAATCTACCCTCCTGTTCAAAACCATTGCCCCTTGTCCTGTTACTACAGGCCTTGGTAAAAAGTGTCTCTCCATTTATCTTTTAAGACCCTTTAAGTACTAGAAGGCTGCTCTAAGGTCTCCCCAGAGCCTTCTCTTCTCCAGGCTGAACAACTCCAACTCTCTTGGCTTGTCATCATGCAGGAGGTGCTCCAGCCCTCTGATAATTTTTGTGGCCCTCCTCTGGACCCACTCCAACAGGTCCATGTCCTTTATGAATGGGGGCCCCCAGAGCTGGACGCAGCACTCCAGGTAGGGTCTCACAAGAGGGGAGTAGAGGGGGAGAATCACCTCCCTACACCCTGGTCACACTTCTTTTGTTGCAGCCCAGGACACAGTTGGCTTTCTAGGCTGCAAGTGCACATTGCTGGCTTATAGCCAATTTTTCATTCACTGATACCCCCAAGTCCTTCTCCTCAGGCCTGTTCTCAATCAATTCATCCCCGAGTCTGTATTGATATTGGAGATTGCCCCAATTCAGACATGGGCCCTTGCACTTGGCCTTGTTGAACCTGATGAGGTTTCCATGGGCTCACTTCTCAAGCCTGTCAAGGTCCGTCTGGATGGCATAACCTCCCTCCAGTGTGTGGATTGCACCACCCACCTTGGTGTCACCTGTAAACTTGCAGAGGGTGTACTTGATCCCACTGCCTATGCCATTGATGAAGATATTAAATAGCATTGGTCCCAGTATGGAGCCTTGAGGGACACTACTCGTTGCTGGTTTCCACTTGGACACTGAGCCACTGACTGTAACTCTTTGGATGTGGCCATTGAGCCAATTCCTTATCCATCTGACAGTCCATCTATCATACCCTTATCTCTCCAATTTAGTGGCTAGCTTGGGATGACCTGCTTGTGCCAGTAAAGACATATTTTGACAGTCCTTCATATGAGCTTTCTGATCATCATCATGGTACCTGCAACTGGCCCCTGGGACCAAAGTGTCTCCTTCCCATGGACTCTCGTTGGTGTGACCTGCGTGCCTGATGGAGCTGCTCTTGATGGGTACCAGGTAGTGAGGGGGAGAGGGAGCTTAATTGCATGTGGCTGCTGCTGGTTGAGAAGTGGAATGCGCAGAGTTGGGATATGGGGAAACAGAGGGTTGGCTTGTGCTGCTCCTGTGGGTTGCCCCCATACCTGTCAGACCCTGGGCTGTTGGCCTCACAACTCTGCCTGCTCTGTCTGGACAACCAATAAAGGCTTGTGGTTTGCAGGGGGCTGCTTGTCCCCCCACAGCTCCTGCTCGGTCCCCTCATTGCCCTTGTGGGATTGTGTCCTGTGGCATGCTGAGCTAACTGCACCTTGTTGAGGGGAGGCCATGAGCAGGGCTGCTGTGGCCTGGAGCTGTGGCTAAGAGCCTTCCCAAACCCCCTCGGCTGTGCTGGGCAGTTCTGACGTGCATTTGTATGGATTGTTTGGTGGGAACCAGTGAGCAGTGGTGGGAGCCAGCAAGTGGTGGTGCTCCCCTGCATTTGTCCTGAGCAGGACCGTGTCCTGTGCATGTGCCACAGGCAAAGATGAGGGACAAGCACGGTCTTTGCTCCTCCTCAGCCCCCGTGTCTGGTCACCCAGCTCTCTGGGATCTGAGATACCCCAGGTGGACCCATGGGAAGTTCTGGAGGAAAAGAAAAGCAAGAGCTGTTGAGGAGCAAGGGGGATGGTTTAGTAGTTCTCAGGGTTTCCTCAGACACCGGAGGGCAGGGTGTTCTGCCCACCTGGGAACAGGGGAGACTGTTGCTGGGCTTGGGGGGAAGAGGAGGACGCAGCTGGAGATGGAGGACAAAGGAAGGATGAGAGAGGGTATGGGCTGAGTGTGTCTTTCAGAAGGGCCAAGGACTGTTTCAGGCCTTGAGGTACTCCTTGCAGTTCACATCCCCATTCCTATCCCTGCTTCTTGCCAGCTGTTTATGTGCTTCTCAGAGGTCCTCCATCTCCTGTCATCACTGAGGGGAAGTGCAGTGACTCATCACAACTCTAACACCCATGCAGTGGCATTGGGAAGCACATGGGTATTGCCTCAGAAACAGGAGCACCACTTCTTGAAAACACTCTGGAAATTAGGAGGCGTTTAGGGGGAAACTCCGGTATCTTGGTGATAGGAATTGTTTTGTTGAGTACCAGTGCCTAGCTGGCGATGGGGAAAGAAGGCAACAAAAGGCAGTGGCACTGACACTGACGGGAGGTTCCCTCCCCAAAGAGGAAGCCTCCTGTATCTCACAAGGTTTCTGCACGTGTCTGTTTCCTTCCTGTGGTTGCAAGTCTTGCAGCCAGTTACAGATTCTCCCGGGGCTCAGAGGCATGGGTGGGGCTGAGATTTCAGTCCTGTCTGGGGACTTCCTCGTAGGATGGCCACGCGGCTGTGGGCTCTCAGCTTTCTCCTGGCCTTTGGGTCTCTGCTGGCAGCACAGGGCCAGGAAGAACCTGATCCCAAGGTCCAAGCAGTGCCCGGGGAAACAGGTAAGAAGTGGTTCCTCTTCTCCTCATGAGAATGTTTTCCTGCTCGTCCCCCTGCAAGGTTGGTATGCATCGTTACTGCATGCAGCTGGGCTGGAGCCCTGAGGGCTGTGCCAGCCAGGGCACCACTGTCTCTGGGAGAGCCTGGGGGGCAGGAGCTATGGTGCTGTGTGGGTGCACTGGGGGTGTTGTGGGAAGGATGGGACAGTCGGGCATGGGTCATGCCCTTCACCAAGCCAGTTTGCCAATTGCTCCCAGGTGTGCACGAGGGACACTGTGCCTATTGAGAGCAGAGTAAAAGGGAACTTGATGCTGGTTTTGCTGGCTGGATGGGCCTGGGTGTGGGGAGTGGCTGGGTGCCTATGCATGGGGTAGGTGACAGGTGTGCATCAGAGGGACATGGCTGCAGGTTGCAGTGCTCAGCTGGGCATCTCTTGCCTTCTGTTATCAGGGTTGTTTGAGAGCAAAGCCTGACCGTTAAGCTGCTTGTTCTGTACTCCTTCATGGCTGTTCAGACGATGGTCTGAACCTTGTGACATCCCTTCTCTGCCCCTTTGGGAGAAGGAAGATTGTATTTTAAGCACTTTGAGGCCTCCCAGAGCTCCTTGCAGAGGCTGGGAACAGGGAAGTGGTCCTTCCCAGATGCCAGCATCTCTGCCTGTAGGAATCACTGCACAAAGCCTCCCCCTGCAGCACTCAGCAAACTGCTGGGACAGGCTGTGCCTGCTCAGCCCACAGGATGGTGAAAGTGGTGAGGAGGGGATGTGGAGGAGGGAGCTGGGCTTGTGTCAGGGAAAAAGGGCAGGGGCTGTGGTAAAACAAGGGATGTAAATGGAGGAGACATTGCTCATTGCCATGTTCCACTGCACAGTGGTGTGGGGCAGGAGGAGAGTAGCCAAGGAACTGACTGAGCCAGCACAGGGACCCCAAAAGTAAAACAGGGGCATCTCTAACCCCTGTGGGAGGGATGAGCCATGGCTGGAAAGACATGGATCTCAGCAGGACTGGTGGTGCCATGGCCCATCAGTGGCAACCTAACTGGAGAGGGTGACATGGCTGAATGAGTGGCTGGAGGGGGTCTCCTAGTGCAGGGGTGATTGCCATGGGAAACTTCCTGCCGTGGTCTGTGGAGGAGGGAATATAGTGTCCCTGGACACAGGGGTGGATGGGAGACATTCGGGGATGAGTGATAATTTACACTTCAGGTACACAAGGAGAGCCCCCACCCAACAAGCCTTGCTTGCAGGTCATATCCTGACAGATGGACATGTCACTTTCCCTCCCTTCAGGGGCTGGATGGTTTGCTGGGGATTTCTCTCAGACCACCCACCCATACCCCACATCGTCACTTCCCACACCAACTAACACCCACTTTCAACTCTGCCAGAAAAGTGCCAAAGGCCCAGATGGCACTCAATACTCCAGATGGAACCAGACCGGGAGAATTACAAGAAGAACGAAGAAGTGATGCTGAGTTGCACTGATGGTTTCCAGCCGTCCTTCACCCATGTCAAGTGTACAAGGGAAGTCCAGTCCATCAGTCATGGGAAACCTGTATACAGAGAAGTTTGGCTTGGAAGGGACAGCAAAGGTGTCTGGATCCGCCTTCGGTCCAGTGTGGAGTGCATTGGTAAGGGACCCATCAGGAGCTATCCTGGCTGCCCTGCTCTGAGCAGCGAAAAGCAGGCTGTGAATGCACAGGAGGTTTTGGGCTTTCTGCCTGCCTGGGGAAATGGCAGGTGCTGACAAAGGCAGAATCAAAGCAGCCCCTGAGCCTGCCCTGAGTCCAGCCTGCAGTTCACCATGGGGTGGGAAGTTCTTACTGAAGATGTGGGTGACAAGGGTCTCCCCGAAGGCTCCTGACAAGAGGTGGTGCACAAAGGAGACAGGCATGAGAGAGCTATATGTCATCCCATTTGGGGTGGGGGGTCAAAGGGCTTTGCTGCCTGTGTTCTCTTAGACTGTGCAGCTGTGAGTACCACAGTGTGCTCCTCGTAGCCTAGTCCCTTCCAGGCTCTGTGTAATGATGGGCACAGGCTTGGCACCATCTTCTCACAGCCTGGGGCACTGAGAGCCCATCCAAGTAAGAATAGGGCAATAGTGGGCTGATTTGGGAAGCCAGTGAGAGGTCCCTGAAGTTTTGAAAACAATACTTCCCTCCACTGCTATCCAGCTCACTGGGTGCCCTGAGACCTGGGCCACAGCAAGAGGTCTCAGGGCTGGTTTCCTGCAGGCAACTGTGAGCATGGATAAGGGGAGTTCTGTGGGAGGGGAAGAGGGTGCTTCTCCAAGATCCACCTCAGGACAATTCCATGCATAGCCTAAGCTTTCAGGGTGTCCTGCCTAGTGCCCCTGGGTGCTTTGCTGACTTCATGTGTCAGGTTCCAAACAGCCCTGGCTTCTTAGAAAACACCTCAAGACACCAGGGTCAAATGCTGGTCCATTGGTCGCTGTGCAAGCTTTGTGGATAGTATGAGACCCTTGTGGTGGCTCCAGTCCCTTGAGCTTGTACTCCTCCTGGCCTTTCCTTAGAGGCCTGGGGAAGCCATGCAGGACTGTTTTTCTACTCATCCCCAGCCTGAGGACGTGGTGTATCAGGACTACTCCATATGGTGTTCTAGATCTCCATGTCTCACTACATTTCCAGGAAAGATGAACTTTTCTCTTGGGGTTATGCAGAGCAGGAAAGGCCTAGGTCTTTATAAGACCTGCATCTTTCGGACGGTAGAGATGCTGGGACTTGCAGACATCTCAATTTTGACTAGGTGGGAAAAATTACCTTGAGCAATACTAGTCCACATATCCCTTCACATTCGTTCCTCTCTAGACTCCTCCTGCTCCCCCACCAGAGAGCTGGAGTGACCAGTTTCCGTCCCCCCACCCCCCCCCGGCTGGGTACACAGCAGGGCTGTCTGACAGCAGCACCCTTGCAAGGCTGGGAGGGGAAGGGAAGGATGTGACCCCCTGCAATGTTTCCTTCACAGAGGTCTTCCAGGTTGTCCCTGGGACCTTGGAGATTTCCAGCACCAGCATCAAACTGAACTGGACCTGCAGGCTCCCTGACACCTGCCAGCACATGCGGGCCAGGTGTCGACTGGCAGGGCCTTCCTCCCCTGCCTGTGATGCTGAGGAGGTGAAGGGAGAGGAGATGCTACATGGCCCAAATGGAACATTCACCTGTCCCCCTCTGCAGCCCTTCACTGACTACAGTGTCACCGTCTCCCTGCCCCCCAGCACGATCCTTTTCACATGGCTGGTCAGGACAGAGGAAACAGGTATGTGTGCAGAGTATAAGAGAGAAGGGACAGTTCTGGGTTGTGCCACGGATAGGGGAGGTGGATAAATGTCCTCTTTGCCCACCAGCTCACCCTGATCATCCACTGCCCGCAGGGATGCTCCTGGGATCAGGGCTGCTCGGGTCTCGTGAGGCTCTGGAGAAGGGGCTGTGCAGGGCCCTGGAGCACAGCACATCCCCTCCTCCTCCCCCCTCCTCACCAAATCGATGCTCTTGGTGTGGCACATGCAGCCTTTGTGTGGGACAAACCCGGGTTGGGGTGTCCCTTTGCAGCCTGTCCCCTGGGCCAGGAGCTGCCGGCACCCTGCTCTGGGTTCAGCCTCTCCTCACTGGCCGTGGGCATGACCCCGTCCTCCTGTGCTTGCAGTGCCGGACAAACTGGAGAAGCTGTGGCTGGATCCCAACACAGGGTCCCTGCGGTGGAAGGCGCTGCCCTCCTGCAAAGGGGAGATCATTGGATACCAGGTACCAGGGGACGACGGACTCCCCATGGCCCCCCAACCTTGACAGGTGCCTCCCTGCCTGGAGCTCTGTGCAGGCAGCCTGGAGAGTGGGGAAGGGAAAGCCGTCATGACCTGCAGTTTCCAGCCAGTCCAGGTGAATATCTGGCTGTGATGAGCACAAGCATTTTCTGTCTCACCCTCAACATTCCTCATGCTGTCGAGTTGCTAGGGGAGGTAGTGGGTAGTCCCTCCCTTCTGGGCTTCCTCCCTGGGTCTGCTCAGCCTGGGGTTTTGCAGACTTTGTGGCTTAGTGTGCAGCACTTGGTGACATGTCTGCTGGGGTGGCCTCCCAGGGTTTCCTGTGCCTCTTGCGTGTTTGTTTCTAGTTCCTGCCACAGGGAAGCCTGTGGTTTGAGTCATTCTCTGAAAACCCATCTTCTTCTGGGAGAGTTGCACCGTTCCTTTGAGTTTTTCTCACTTCGTGGCTAGAGTCAGCTCCTCTGTGTGTGGTTTTGGTGCTCTTCCTGCAGCGCAGCCCTGCTTTCTAGCACGGAGTGGGGGTGAGACCCTTACCAGTGTGCCCTGTTCCCTCTCTGGGTAGAGACCTCTCCATGGGGTGACAGGGACCCAGACATGCTGGTTCTTTGTGCCTCACTTAGCTCTTTCCTGTAAAAAACGGCGAACAGGGGCCCTGATGGTATTGCTTGTGGGTCTCTTCCAGCTTGTTCTCTGCTCCCAGACACCTGTGTTTATTAAAAGAAGCCTTTCTTATGGTTTCAGTTAGCTTGTTTTTGCATATTCCCAATATGCCATTTCAATAAAGACCCTGACAGCAGCAAGTGTGGCCCAGGATCTCAGGAGAAATTCAGATGATGCATTAGCAAACGGGGATCCTCTGTCTGTATCACTTCTAGGAACTCTGTCTTCCTCTTTTCATGTACACAAAGCCTTCAGAGTGCAGTCTCGCACAGGAGAAAAAGAGGAGTTCAGGGCTCCTCTGGCGGGGGAGTCAGCGCAGTGCCTGCCTGTTGCAATACCTTACCTGTGAACTGGCCTCGGGCTCATACACCTGTACACACCTCTTCAAACAAATGGCCTTCTTCTTGCCCGCAGCTCTTCACAGAGGCTGGGTCCTTTGCTCACAGAGGCAGCTGCACTGACGTCTCGAATCTTGACTCCAAATTCCTCCTCTCCTGCTCTTGTCTGCTTTGGGGTCCACGCATGGGGCCATGGCTCCTGCTCGTTCCTCTCTGGCAGCTTCCCACAACCGGGGCAGGCGCAGAGACGGGGAGGCTTGCAGGGGGCTTTGCTCTGTCTCGGGGTGCTGTGGGCAGGTTCCCAGAGGGCAGGTGGGAGCTGCTGCCCTCCCGCTCTGTCTCCTGTCCCCAGATGAACATCACGACGAGGAGCGCGCAGGACGGCGGCTTCCTGGAGATGGAGCGGCTGTGGCTGAGCGGCTCTGTCACTGAGCACCCGCTGCCCGAGCACAGCCCTGGGCGCAGTTACGTGGTGACGATGCAGGGACTCACGGCCGCTGGAGCCGGGGCTGCCTCGCTGTGGGAGTTTCTGACCAACAACTCGGGTAAGGCTGGCTGTGTCCCAGTCCCTCCGGGGAGGCCACGGAACATGTCCTGGCGGAGGCAGCTCTCTGTCCCCAGCCCTATGGCCTCTGATCCAGTGCCGAGGAGCCTGGGCACAGAGGAGCTGTGCTCTGCAGCCTGTGCTGCCCGAGGCTGCCCCGGCTCCTGCACAGCCCCTGCCGTGCTGCCCGTGGATGCTCATCCCCCAGGTCTTCCTCTCCAGACACCCCGCACCCTCTTGACATCAGCTGCCGCAGTGTCCGTGACATCTCCCCATACCAAGGGACGGCTGTGCTTCCCCTCCGCCCCATCGCCCGTTCCCCTGAGGAGGCGAGGCAAGTGCAGCACCCGGCAGCTCTGCTCTCCACAGCCCTGGGATGGGTTTCCCCACCGGCAGTATTTGTCCCCAGCTGCCTCCGTCCTGCTTTCCCCATCCCCTTTCCCCTGGCCCTCTCACCGCCTTGCCTTGCAGGGAGCACCAGCTCATTGTGGCCGCAACACACAATGGCACCGCAGTGGAACGCGCCTGCGCGGGGGAGCCGCAGCCCTTCAACACCAGCCAGCAGCCCGGCATCTACGTGGCTGCTGTGCTCAACCTCACCGCTCCCATGGACTTCGTGCTGGGCGACGGGACCCACGGGCAGGGTTACCACAATGCTGCCCTCCAGCCGGGCTCGGGCTACACGGCCCTTCTCCGCCTCACCCACCGCTCGCAGCAGGTACCCATCCCGGGGGGCTCCTGCTCTCTGGGGCTGGGCCCCTCGGTTCTGGGCTGGCTGCTGACGGCGAGCGGCAGTGCCACACAGGCTCTGCTCCTGGCCCCTGTGCTGAGAGCCCGAGTGCCTTGGCAGGACAGTGTCCCTGGGGTCCTCAGCCTCAGCTGGGGCATTCGGTGGCTGTGGGTGGGTGGCTGTTGACTCCAACGTGGGCAACAGGGCGGGATTGGCCTGAGCTCTCCCTCCCATCTCCTCCAACAGGCAGAGAAGTTCACCTGTGTGTGCTACAGCTTCTCTGTTGGTAAGTGGGCTCCTCACTCCCTGTGCCTGAGGGTCTCTCCCACATCCTCCCTTTTTCCAGCCTGGCCGCTTCCCTGAAGAGGCGCTGGCCAAGGGCAAGAGCTGTGGGGTTTCGTGTGGGGCAGAGGAAAAGCTGTTTCCCATACATGGGGTGACCCTCCACCCCAGAAGAATCCTAAGCCAAGGGACACATCTGCACACTTGCACACACACCCTTTGCCATTGTTGGGGCTATCGCCAGCACATGGCCCACGCTATGGCACCCACCCTTGTCTGTCTGTTAGTTGCAGGGCAGCCTCTGGGCTCGTGGCGTGGGATCATGATTGGGGTGGTTGTGCTGTTGGCACTCCTCCTCCTGTTTGCAGGGGTCCTGTGGTTCATAATTTCCAGGTGAGTTGGAAGGGGGACAGGTTCAGCAGGGCCATGGGCAATGCCGGTCTCTTACTCAGGACTCTTTACCTTTCCAGGAAAAGGAAGTTTTTACCCAGAAAAGCTAAGGAGGATAATTAAAAAGGTAGGAAAATGCCATTTTCTGGACCACCATCACAGAAAGGTCTGTAGGGCTAGGTGGCAGCTGGAAGGAGAGCAGAGATTTGCCAGGAGAGCCTGACCCTCAGGACAAGCATCTGCACCTCTTTTTCACTGATACGCCTCCCTATTTGCCCCAGCCCTGTGGTGCCGGGGACAGTCAGAATGGCTTTGCCTGTGAAGCCCTCTGTGACAGCAAAGCATAGCTCCACGCAATGATCCCAGCCTGGAGCAAGGGCAGGGATAAGCAAAGACAGGAATCCCAAAGGGTGGCTCATGGCTCAGCCCTTTGAGGGGCCCGTGGCTGTGTCACCCTCTCTGGGAAGAGATCTGCTGGTAAGGGTCTCAGGAGGGTCAGGCGGAGGAACTGCAGCTTTTCTCTGGGAACCGGCAGGCACTGCCAGGGTGGGCCCTGGAGGGGGGGTTACATCTGGGATGAAGGGGTTGGGCTGTGCCAGGCACTGCCCCATGCTGCAGCATGTCGCAGACCTCAGGTTTGCAGGCAGCTGTGGTGGTATGAGCTCCACAGACAGCTGAGAGCACACAGCAGCTTCTGCCCTTGATGCTGTTGGTCTCCACAGGTAAAGGTGGCCAGGTCAGGTATCAGTCACGCCAGCCCCTGCCCAAGACCACAGGAGACAGTCAGAGCAGTGAGGGAGCGGAGAAGATTGTGAGGATGACTCCAGCTCTGTGCTGATGGCTGCTGTGCCCCCTGGCTCTCCTGTGACTGTGACCAGCACTGGGGGTCCCATCCAATTCAGCAGAGCAAGAGGAAAACAGGAGGCCAAGGAGGATTGTGAGCTTTTTCTTTCCTCACCTCCTTCACCTCCCAGCTTTCACTTACTGCTGTTGTAAGGCTTTTGAATTTCTGTAGTTCCTGTTTTTAAGGCTTTGCTTTCATTTTTGCTTTCCTGGAAGCAGGAACTATACACCAGATTTCCCACTCCCTGACTCACACAGGCTTGGGCTGAAGAATGGTCCATGCTACTGCCATGTCCTCGGTTGCCAGCCCTTCTCCCCCCTCTGTCTGCTGACATTCAGCCAAACCCAGGGCTCTGCTGGAGCTTGGCCTGACTGGGCTGCCTTTGTGACTCTGCCTGCTCTGTCCGGACAATCAATAAAGACCTGTGGTTTGGAGGGGGCTGCGTGCCCCACTACAGCTCCTGCCTGGTCCCCTCATTGCCCTGGTGGGGTCACATCTCCCTGCAGGGAGCTAACTGCACCTTGTTGAGGGGAAGCCGTGAGGAGGGCTGCTGTGACTCCATGTTCTCCAGTGGTGCCAGATAGCCTTCCTGATCCCTCAGGTTGTGCTGGGCAGCTCTCATGTGTGTTTGGATGGGGTGTGTGGTGGGAATCGGAGAAGGGTGATGTCCTTCAGTGCACATCTTGGGCAGGAGTGTGTTCTGTGCCCATGCTGTGGTGAGAGCTGAGGGACCTGTGTGCTCTGAGCTCCTTTGCAGCCCCTATGTCAGGTCAAACCTGGAAGAAAAAGTGAAGATCAGAGGTCACCACCACCAGAGCCTTTATTGGTGAGACATGGTCCTGGCTCCGAGACCCCTTGCCCTTAAGCAGCAAATGTAGAACTAATCTCCGTGGTGCAGGAGCCCCTCCTAGGCACTAGCCTGCTGGAACAACATCCAGGGTATCTGATTTGAGCTGCTACAGCCAGTGATCGCCATGGTGGAGCCATACAGACTAGTGAGGGACCCCCTCTGGACCTGGCAGGGCTGTGGAACCTGGATCAGTATCAGGCAGATGGAACTCCGGGAGTGGGAAGGACAGGCCAGCACGACAGGGCTGTGGATTGTCCCTCCCTTGGGTCTTGTTGTCCTTGGGCTTCACGCTTCTCCTAAAGTAGGACAGGTAACCTGTGCTACTGAGCCCTGTGGATCTCACAGCAGTTTGATGCTCCCCTGGCAAAACACAGTTTGGGTGTTGGTGGAGCCAGCCCACTTTTCCTGAAGCTGCCTGAAGGGACAAGGTGGCCAGGATGGGACAGCTGGTTATCTTCATCCCTGGCACAGACGTGTCAAGTCCTGGTGCCTCTGCTCTGGTCTGCATAATCAGGTTGTGATTCCTGGTAAGTTGCTGTGCAAACTCTGGGCAAAGCATCAGGTTCCTGCTTCAAAGCCTGACCACAGTTTGGAAACAGCCCAGCCTGTGCTCTCCAGCTGCAGAGGATCCTTGGGGTGGCTTTTCAGGGGAGTAAAGCAACTTGGGGCTGTGCCCATCCCTCTTGTCTCCTCTGGTTTCCACTGTTACTGATGCAGAGCTGTCAAGAGATTCAAAGTCTTGGCCAGAGATGGGCTGTGGCCTTGCCTCTACTTGAAATTCCCATAGGTTTCAAATGAATTCAAGTAACTGAGGGCTAGTTCGTAGCAGAGCCCATACTGCTCCTGTGGACAGAAGGATGCACATGAGAATCTGGTACACCAACACCTGCAGCAGAAGGGCAGCCCTGGTTGCCAACAGCTTCCTGAGCAAGCGAGGTGCAGGTATAGCCCACTCTCCTCCTCCCAGTCAGAGTTCACATTCCTCTGCTGAAGAATCATGGGCATGTGGGTAGCTGAGAGCTGGGCTACCCCAATGCTGGAGCCAGCTGGTCTTGGGAGGAGAGCCAGCCTCAATGGCATGAAGCATCTGCTGCTTACTCCCATGCGGGGTGCTCACCCTGTGACGGCCTCTAGCACCCAGACTGTGTGGTGAGGTGGGTGCAGGACAGGCATTTGAGCACCCAGCAGTGCAGCCCCCTGCTGAGCAGGCAAGGTGGACTAGAAAGGGGCAACTCAGCCTGCGGGATGCTTTGGTGCCCATCCGTTTCTGCAGAATGTGCCCCTGAGTGAGTGGGTATGTCCCAGCAGCAGAAAACAGGTTTTTCAGAGGTCTCATCTGCCCCTGCTGCCTCCAGGATGACCTGAGCACATAGGTGCTGCAGTAGTTGCTGGGACAGTCCAGGCTATGGCTCTTGCTCTGGTGTTGCCATCCTGGTTGTGTTTGAAGTCAGCACCTACCACATCTTTAATCAGCTGTCTCCGCCGCCTCTTCAGCATCCTCACAGCCTGAGACACATCCACCAGCCCCTCACTTTGGATCTGCTCACAGAGGAAACTAGCAGCACAGAAGATGCCACTCCGGCTGGCACCATCCCTGTGGAGGAGAGCAAGGGGAGAGTCACTTGCCCTGGGATCACCCAGCAGTGCTGAGCCTCAGAGGTATCCTAGTAGCCACGCAGGCTCTCAGGATGATCATGTCCAGAGATCCTGCACCTAGCCAGCCTCCACATGGAAACCTTCCTCCCTGAACACAGCTGAATTAACATCCATATGTCCACCCTTCACCTGAGCTGAGGGTGTTGCTGTGACCCAAGTTCACTGATGCAGCCTGAGCTGAGCCAGCTCTGTACCATGGCTGCTTCTCCAAGAGACATCACTCACCAGCACATGACAAGGATATGTCCATCTCGGCTCTGCCGATGGTGTGTCTCCACCTTCCCTAGCAGGCTGATGATGGTGGCAGGGTGTGGGGGAAGGCGCTGCTCCATCGGCCAGTCCTTCAGTTGCCAGAACCGTACTTCCAGTGCAGACTTCTTGGGCTAATGGGAAAGAAAGACAGTGGGTTGGGCAGAGAAGAAACCCATTGTCTTCATGGAGGGAAGGGAGGGACAGTGTGTGTCAGTCCTGGCTCAGCCATGCACACTGGATCGATCAAGGGAGCAGCTCCACAGTGGGATGGCCCAGTCCCAGACTCTGCCCTTCTCTGTTGAGAAGGCATTGTGGCAGTCTGAGATAGGCAGGTAGACAGGGCACAAGCTAAGAGCTGGCGACCAGCTGCAGCTCAGAATGATGCCAGTCCAGTGCCCAGCTACCTGTAATAGCTGTCCTCATCAAGATGCACAAACTCTATCCACGGCTGCTGTCCTCCAAGTTAGGAAAATACACAAATGTACCTCTGCCTGCAGCCTCCCCCTCTTGGAATTAAACTCTTTCCCAAGAAGAAAGGCCCTGCTCTGGACAGTGCCCTTCCAGGACCTCATCACATCCCTCTGACCATTGTGACCTGTGCCACCTCTACTTGTGACTTTGACCCAAATTAAAGCCTGGTGATGCTGGAACCTGGGTGGTCCTCCCAGCCATTAAACAACTTTGTAATCTCTGTGCAAAGAGCCCACCTGCTGCCTGTTGGTGAGGGCAAGTGTCCAAGCTGTGAAGTCAACTCCAGGCTCCTCTGAGATCAGGCGGACGTGGAAACGGCCATAGGCAGCTTCGCCCTGGGCGGGCCAGAACTCCACATATGTCTGGGGGGAAAGACACATGCGTGATCACACAGAGCCCTGTGTGGGCTCACACCAGCCCCTTGCCCATAAGCCACAGTATGCATGTGTGTGCTCTGCCTGTCATTTGCTGGGGACCAACCCATGGTGCTGCACGCAGAAGAATAACACTGCTGAAGAGAGGACACCTGGGCAGGGGTAAGCAAGACCGGAGGGACGCCCCCTTTCTGTGAAACTGGGGACACCCCACCACTGTAGTGCCATGGTACTGGGACTCTCCTCATGGATGTCTCCCACAAGCTTGCAGTGGGCTCTTGCAGCAAGCAGACTGTTGTGATAAGAGCTGCTTGGGGGCAAGGCAGAAAGCACACTGCCTGGTGTCATGGGGAGCCAGGAGAGGGGAGGGCTGTGCAAGGGCTGCTGACCTTGTCCAACTCCTGGAGCTCGTTCAGCACAACCACCGATGTGCAGGTGTAATCCCAGACCAGAGCCCAGAAATCCACCAGTGTGGTGGCAAATGGCAGCTGGGTGATGATGAGTCTGTCCTCCTCTGTGTAAGTCTGCAAAACACAGCAGGGTGCTGGGAAAAGAGGTCACACAATCCAACCCTGCAAGAAGCCCTCCAGCAGCGGGAATGGCTCTCTGCTTCCCTCCAGCCAGGGCTTCGCAGGCCAGGGGCAGGGCACCCCAGCCCTGTGCAGAGCACCCCAGAGCAGGCTTGCATGCCGCTGCCCCTCAATTCATCCCACCCAGGCTCTGCTCCCAGCAGGCAGCAGCCAGCGGCCACGCAGCAGCCTACTGAGCCGCCTGTGCAGGCAGGGTTTAGGCTGATCGCGAGGGCCATCTCCTGGCGGCAGAGCCCCAGACGCTGCGAAACAGTCACTGTGAAGAAGCCGAGGGCTGGGACACCTCAAACCAGGGTGGCACAGTCTACCCCTGCCTAGAGCAGTGGTACCCAGCAGGGGGGTCTCTTCTGCTCCTGGTGGGACTGCAGCCTTACGTTGGCAAACACGGCGTTGATATAACCTGGTGAGCCGTCTGCATTCAGTGAGGACATCAGGATGGGCCGGTAGGAATCCGCTGTGGAAGCAAGGAACAGAGGGAGAAATTATGAGCCATCCTCTCCCCGCGCAGAGGCGTGGGGTTTTCCCTGCAAGCAGCTGGGTCAGCGTGGCTGTCTGTGGCACAGGCTTGGATGAATGGGCACTGGCACCCCATGGCTGTGACACCTCAGGGCTGCCTGAAGCTGGATGTCCAAAACCCCATGTGCAGAGGCACAGCAGGTCCCCCTCCTCATTGCTCCCTGATGCTTCCTCTGGGATCCTCATCTGGGACAGAGTAAGACCCTGGGACATGTTTATCATAGGTGTACCCCATGAATGCATGCCTTCAGCAAGCCCAGAAGGAAGCAGGGAAGGGGTTTTGCTCCAATGAACGGACCAGCCCAATCTATACCTGTTACCAACCAGAAAATGATGTTCGGACCTCGGACAGAACCTGCCAGTGGCATGGTGCTGGGGAGGAAAGCAGTAGGGCAGCATTGTTCCCCTGTGCTGCTTGCAGGTGCTGGGTTGTGGCACAAGGGGCTGCCCAGCCCTGCCAGTGGTACCTGGCAGGATCCCAGGCTTGCGGTTCTTGGGCTGGTTGCTGGGTTTCTCTGCTTCTCTGCACGGCAGGAGTTGGAACAACTCAGAAAACTTCTGCAGGGCCTGTAGGAATGATTCAGCCAAGCAAGTCCTGCTTGTCAGCTCCTTCCCTTCCTCCCCTTCCTCAGCCACCCCAGAGAAATGCTCCCCCATCTCCATCCCACAGCTAGCGGGGGAGCAGTAGTGGGGTGGCACCACAGACCAGTCCCTGCAGCACCAGACCCAGTGCACCAGATCCTGGTGGTACCTTGAACTCCTTCTCAAGGACATTGTTGTGCCTTGAGGTCTCAGCTTCTCGAAGGCAGTGGACATGGCTGGCAATGCTCTCCACTGGGACCCCGGTGCTGCTGCAGAGCAAGCCTTCTAGCAGCACCTCGTAGAGGAAGGTGTACTGCTCCTGCGTGAGGACATGGGTCAGCTGTACAGTCTGAAGCCACTTGAGGAGGAGCCCTGGGACTCCAAACCACTAGCTCACTGGCATCAACGCCTGCCAGGAATGAGCCAGGTCCATCCTTCACCTTCCTGCTGTGGGGCCCTGAGGCCAGACACTTCTCAGTGCAGGCAACCCTACTCTGAGAAACAGTCAGCAACTACAACAACCCAGATAAGAACATATTCCTGTGGTTTAATGCTCCCTCTCAGACCTGACCCCCTCTCTGGGAAAGGAAACTCATAAAACCAGTGGACTAGTCCTCCTAGAAGCAGCTGGATGGTCCTGCCCAACCTATTTTCCTCCAAAGGCTTCTACCACTGAACAGACCATGGGGATATAGTCCTTAGTCTAGGACATTGCTTCCCAGAAGATGCCACAAGGGCAGATATCCTGAAAGCCTGAAGACCACAGGGACTCTCATTCACACTCCTTGCCTACAAGCCAGCCTTTCTATATTAGGATGACTGGTGCTTATGAATGCTGCTGGCACCTGAGAGGGTCTCAGGGGAACATGCATCCTGACTAGGTTTGGACACAGCATTGAAAATGAGATCCTGCTGTCTTCATCACGTGGCAGCTCCAGTCCCTCTGGCTAGACCATGAATGGCATGGCCAGTGTCACTCTGTGTGCCACATCCCTGGGAAGGGTGGGAAGGAGATCTGCAGCCCGACAGTGTGCAGGGAGCAGGTAACTCTCACCTTGGTCTGTACCATGCTGACCCGCTGCTCCCTCAGCCTCTGCACGCAGTGAAACACATCCACCTTCCCCTCAGCCTTCCCCATCTTCAGGAGAAAATCCAACGCGATGAAGGTACCTGTGCGCCCAATGCCTGCACTGAGGACACAGAAAATTGGGGGTCAGTGCTGCCCTGGTCAGCCTTGCCCCAGCTCCAAAGCACGCCCAGTCCAGTACCTGCAGTGAACCAGCACGGGTCCAGCAGGCGCTTCCACCCCATTCTTGTTCACCAGGTCCACTAAGCACAGGAGCTGGGCAGGGTTTCTGGGGACCCCGTGGTCTGGCCATAGCAAGTAGTGAAACTGCTCCACCACTCTTGGGAGAGCGCAGCCTGTCTGGAAAGACAGAGACATGTCTGGGAGCAGGGACCAGAAACCAACCTGGAAACCTGTGTGAAAAAATTGCATGCCAACAACTAGGGAACAGTGGAGAAAACCACTTCAGGGGGGCACTAGAACACAGGTCCCCCCCCAGGACTCGCATGACAATGACTGCTCCACTATAGCTCATCAGACAGCAAAGGACCAATTCACCCAGCACACAGCCACACAGTTCGCTTTGTTCTCTGCTTCCCTATGCCGTGAACAGTGAACTCAGAACAGCAAACGCAGCTTGTGGCCCAGAGGGAAAAAAAATTAAAATCACAGTGTAGAGTGTTTCCATAGTCATAGAAAAGCCCCCTGGATTCCCCAATAAGGAATTTCCTAAGGCTGGTACTGCATTGATGTGAATGTAGTCACTTTTGTTACCAGCCCATCTTTTATTTTTCCCTAAATATCACATTTGCTTGGCCTGAACTAATGAACTGCTAGGTGCTCTTGGAGCTTTACCTTTCAGCTAGACTTTGGACAAGACGAGAAAAGACAAGAATATGCATAACTGCAATTTCTTTATATTGTACCTATTTTCCCTTCCGTGCAGCTCCTTCAATTTCTGCTTATTAGCTGAGGTAAAACTTCAGCAGAAGTACCTGTCTTGACAAATGTCAGTATGTAACTTATCTTAAACCGTAAACTATCTGTTCAGTTTTAGGAGCTGTAAGTGACGAAGGAGCTTCAATGTAGACCCTCTGCAGATTGTCCAGGTGACAGGCAGGCACCTGTCCTATCATCCTGGATATACAGAAATAACATTTTATACCCTTTAGCTGCTTTTATAGCCTTTGTGATCACTTCATCCAAGCCTTCAAGGATGCATGATCTGCTCATGTGCATCAACAGTCCAGGCTCAGCTGGAGGGACCACTGGACCTGAACAATTGCCTTGCCTGGCACAGAAACCTGGAGCTCATGTGCTGGCGTGGCATCCAGTGATAGCAACACTGGCCTGTTAGTGCTGCACACCAGTCAGGGCTCCCCACAGCATCTCTTGGCCAACAGCTCCCACCAGCTGCTGAAACCCAAAAGCATCCTGCATCCCCATCTCAGCTACATGCCGGATTTACCTTCTGCAGGGAGAAGATGCGTGTGACAAGGCCTGTAGTGGTCCTGGTGTTGCTGAGTGTCACAGTGAAGTCCCCGTAGACCTGCTCCTGCTCTGGCCAGTACTGCTCACACTTGGTCTGTCAACAGCAGTGAGATCGCTAAGCACTTGCAAATTCATGGGGGGAGCGTTGCAAGCCAGCAGTGGTGTGGGGCTGCTCTCAGCACTCATTGACAGCTGCATGGGGAGTAAAGCAAAGCAAAGCAGGCAAGGAAGCCTGGGCTCTGGGGAGGCCCAAGGTTTCTCTACCTTGTTCTGCTCCACTAGGCCTGTCAGCATCACAATGACTGAGATCTTCTCCTGCCAGACCATCTGCCAGAAATCTACCACCGTCCCAGGCAAGGGGCCTTTGGGAGGAAGAGGAGAGCCCTGTGCCAGTGTCCAAGCCGTGGGGGTGTAGCTGCTCCCAGGTACAAATGAGCAGCCCTGGGCTCCCCTCTGCCTGGGACCTAACACAGCACAGCGTGGCAGGGGGTGCTGGGCACCTTGGCTTCATCACCCATGTTAGAAATTGGGACAAGGAAGAGGGAGAGCAGGTGAGCCCAGGATATGTCAGGGATTCACTGCTGCTTCAGGGGCTTCCCCATCCAGACCCTGAAGATGACTGTGAGCTGTTCCCACATTTAGGGTCCTATTTCCAGAAGAGCATTTATGCAGCTTTGCAAGGAGCCTGAGACCTCTTCACTGCATGCTGCACAGAGTAGACTAACCCATCCTATCTTTGCACCCTTGGAAGGAGCCTGTCTCCAAGTGCACTGGGTGCAGACGTGTCAGGCATTTGCAGGCTTGCCCCTGTCACGCCAGCCACCAAAGGGAACAGACCACGCTTGTGGGTGGAAGGACCCTGTCCTCAGCCACGGCAGTGCAGGGACTGACTCCATCTGGCCAGTGCCAAACTGCCACTGAGGCCTTCCATGCCCAGAAGCAGCTGTAATCACCATCAAAGACAGAAGCCGAGGTGATACAGGGCCCTGGACTGGCCATTGACGGCTCCTAGGCTGCTGTCACAGTTCCCCATTCCCCAAAGTACTCAGGGCAGTGACTGGCATCTCCTGAGCACAAGGGCTGAGAGCACCCACCTTGAGCTGCAATGAAGAAGCGTGGACTCCGGTAGCTCTGTGGGGTAGAGGTTCAAACAGCTCCGATCACATGGGTTAAATGTTTTAACAGAGAATTAAATAAAGGACCCATCCCCACAGGCATCAGAGCCCAGAGCCCTGGGCACAGCATGTCCCACAGCACCACTCCTGGCCACCATGGAGAGTGGGTACCCAGGGGCTGCATCTCGGCTACTGTCCTCTCACATAGGTGGCTCTTTACTAGAGATGAGGATTGCACACAAACCCAGAGTACTCCGGGCAGCTCAGAGAGGACACAAGAAAGGTGACATCCCAACATCTGCCATCACTTGGGGGCAGCAAGAGCCAGACCTAGGGGCCACCCACATGAGCAAAATGTGCTCACCCAGCACAGCCAGGCATGTCTCCTGCCCTGCCTGGGCACCTCTACCCTGCCCAGGGCAGCAATTCCCGCTACCTACATCCACGTAGCTGGCGTTGATGTAGCCATTCCCTGTGTCAGAGGGCTGCAGCACCACGCGGCAGTGATCGTCTGAAAGAGAAGGGAAGTGGGACCCACCTGACTGTCTCTTTGGGGCAGCAACAAAGTGACTGTTTAAGGAGGAGGATGTAATTTAGGCAAGTTTGGGACCATCTGTTCCCTCCTCAGGAGCGCTACAGGCCTCAGGACATGTTCAGAGGTAAAGAACAGCTGATGAGAGAAAAGGTGACACGGCACAGCAGGAAATGCAATGTGGTTTTGTGGAAGGCTGTTAGTGCAATGGCCAAATGTCCACAGCATGTTGGGCCCAGAGGAGCTTTAAGTTTTGATAGACATTAGGTCACTCCCTAAGCTTTCCCACAAAAAGCCACCTCTGGATGGGACACAGCAGTGTTCAGCAATGACTAACAGCAAGAAGAGGAATATGATGATGAATGATTAAGCTTGCAGGGAAATTTGAGGAGCAGAACAAGTACTCTCCAACTGGATATAAAACCGTGGGGCCAACATTATGATTTGGAAAATCTCTTATTTCAGTGGCCACAGAGGATGAGACAAGGAGCTCAGCATTGCTGAAGAGGTGGAGGGGCACCTACACCAGCCCAGCATGCTGTACTGCCCAACCACCACCAAGTGCCTGTGCCAGCCACAGGAGACTTCTGCTTACATGGGATGATGCTCTTGTAGCGGTTCTTGCTCTGATTACATAGTTCCTTCCCAGCATTGCAGGGATGCAACAAAGTGGAGGACAGTTGCTGCAGAGGAAGAAAACAAGCCCACTCTGCATTGGCACATATTCTGGGGATGGCCAAGGCCAGCTTCATCACACCACAAGGACAGGGTGAGGGCTGAGTGGACAGTGCAGCCAGGTGGGAAAGCAAAGCTAAACCAGACCTGATACTCTCTCAGACGCCCAGCACCAGGCCCGTCGATTGATACATCCTCTGTCTGCTCTGCCTCTATTTCTGCCCTCTTAAACCTCTTCAGAGCCTCCAGCAGTTCCTCCACTGGGATCTGGGTGTTCAGCTTGCACACACCTACGGAGACCAGGGGGCCAGGATTTTAGTGTGCACCTGATGTCTGGCCCTGAGGGTCTGCAGCTGGGACTGAGCTGGCATTGCAGTGGTCAGGACCCCACCAAACTCTAGATTGTCCCTCCTCACGAAGGTCCCTTTCTCCTGGGAGGTGTCCCTCTACCCATGCCAACCAGCTCTGATGTCTTTGTTCCTGTAAGGACCTTGCAGAGTCTGTAAGCACGCTGTCTGTGCTTTTAACAGACAGTCTGTCCAGACAAGGCATGCAGGGATCCTGCTCATACTGCACCTTCGTGACACCTTCGCAAGGGGATAGCGCTGTTGTTCTCCGAGGCTTTTGAACTGTTGTACTTTCGTCTGCAAAAGAGCAAGTTAGACCCATAGACCAGCAGAAGAGAGAGGAGCGGCTGTTGCCTGTGTAGCAGCCCTGTTTCCCCCCTTGCATTATCTCAGGGTCCGCTTGAGCACTCCCTGGCAGTGCAAGGTGCTGGATGCCTCACAGAGAGGTGAGGCTCATACTGACCTGAAGAGCACAAAGAGCAGCAAAATCCCCAGTGCCAGGAGTGCAACGACCAGGGCTACTACCATAACCACAGACATCCTGCCCAGAAGAGGCACCGGCTTGTTCCCTGCAACCAGCACAGCCCAGACTCAGGGTCCTGCACAGCTTCTGTCAGGAGATCCCACAGGGGCACGGGGTGAAAAGCAGCTTCCCTCATCTCCCACCACAGGTTTTGAACTGGAGAATAGATAAATTGGTGCAGAAGAGTAGGTGCTTGCATTTCTGGGGTTGCACATGCACCAGGGGAGCATTAGGAATAAGATACAGTATGTGACGATGGTAGGGATAGTGCACGGGGTCCATTGTGATAATTTCATTGGTGCCACACCTGCCCAAGTTGCACAAGGTTGCCCAAAGCCCATCTACCATAGATAGCCTCAAGATCAAGGGAAATTCTGTGAAGATGGAAGCAGGACAATGAGACCCTGCAGCTCCTTTCAATGGGAAGGTGGCAACAGACCCAATGATGGCAAAGGGTGTGTGTGCAAG
>VZTO01002457.1:0-16701 GCA_013400615.1 Syrrhaptes paradoxus
CTCGAGTTGGCTTTTGTGTAATTTGAAGATAGATATTAAAAACATAAAATAGTTTAGTGGTCTTTCAAATGGAGTTTTGGAAGCAAACCTTTTGTTCTTTATCTAGAGAACAGGTTTAATAAGAAGAAAAGCATGGCGTTCTTACAGTCTTACCTGAAGAGAGTCCAAATCATATCTGGTTCACTGGAAATTGTACTCTCAGTGATAAATGTAGGAGACTTCAGATTAGAAAAAGAAAATCAATAAAGCATAACAGTATATTCTTTACATAAGAATGTGTTATCTCCTGCTATTCCTCCTGATTTTGTCACAATGAAAACAAAAAGAAAAGCAGCATAAAGCAGAATTTCAGACTGCAATGCTGAGAAATGTGATATTTTCCTAACTTCTTTTTTTAATTTATAAAAGTGTCAGAATGGCATCTGGGTGTGAGATATCTCCATGTCTTCACGTGTGAGGATCTGTCACATTTTGAGGCAAATTTGCTCCTTCAACTACCTTCCTATCGCTAAAGTTAACGCTTGCCCAGGTCAGCACAGAGACACTTTGAAGATAGCTGCTCTCTAGGCAGAGCTGGTTTTTCTCAGGAAAGGGCTTGGAAACAATGCATCAGAGTCAAAATGAATAAAACAAAAATCCTCTTGTAGAATGGAAGATAATACCAGGACAATTGGTCCTTGCTTCCTAATGTTTGCCCACTGTTGTTCAGACAAAGGGCTTGATCATTCAAGATGTTGATCACTTCTTAGGTGCTAAAAGGCTTCTGGCTCCTTGGAGTTGAGGATCCTCACAGTGTTGCTCAACTCAATCAGTGGAAACATTCCCTTCTCTGATTCCTTGAGAATTTTTCAGGACTTCACAACAGTATGCAATGAAATAAAGAAACAAAATGGAAATCTCCACAGTAGTCTTCAAGAAAGAACCTTTTTTTCTTTTTCAGCTTTTCAGAAAAGTCCCAGCACCGACAGAGCTAGCTTAATAATACATGGCAATTAATTTCTAAAGGGAATTCTAACGTTTTATTCCAAATACAATATTCACCATTAACTGTTCTATTTGTTTGACCAACTCAATCAGTTGTTCAGTAACATTCAGTAAGCTTTCCTTACTAGAAGGTTTTTTTCCCTGGTCAATTACTGAATATACAACTTGTGAATGCATTTGTTCATTACATTTTTAACTTTAGCTAACACTAAATGTTATTAAAAGCCAGCAAAACGGGTAGGGATTACTGGAGACTGCAAACAAATGAAATCAGAACAAAACAAAAACAATTGCAAAGGCTGTTGCCATTCACAAGGATAGAACAAGCAAAGATGACAGCAAATTAAGAATAAAGTGGAAAAAGTAAAATCTTGCTCTGAATTGTAAAGGCTCATTTGTATTACATTTTACTATGCAAATATTCATATAATCATAGAATACCTTTTGAGGTCATCTAATCCAATGTCCTGGTCAAAACAAATTGAATTAGATGAGTTTGTTCAGAAGAGTATCTCCAAGGATGGTCACTCTTCTACAACTGGACTAGTTACTTCCACCTTGCACTTGACTATGACTACCCTCAAGATAAAACTTTTTTTCCTTATATCTAATTGGATATTCCTGTATTTAAACTCATGTTTGTTGCCCCTTTTCCTGTCACTATGCACCTCCGACAAGTCTGGATCTGGCTCTTCTAGATCCTCCTGTTAGGCAGTTGTAGACAACATCTCCCCCTAGCCTTCTCTTCGGCATACAAACAAATATATCTAAAAGAGTGGTGTAGATGATGTTGGTGATCTCATTTTCACTGTCACAAGAGCAAGTGTTTTATCCAAAGGGAAAAAATGAGTAACTGTACAAGGGAGAAAAAAATATCACCAATTATTTAATAGCCCACTCAAGTTGGTTAAGTCCTGTACTACTCTCTTCAGAAAATATTTGTGTTAGGACATTCTGATTTACTTGATCTCTGTGTTCTTTTGAGATTCAGTACTTTAGACAGCATTTTTCCTGAACAACAAATACAGAAGTACTTATAGCCTCAAGGATCCACATAACCCAAACAGTTTCTGTGCTTTTCACTTCAGGATAATCTTCCCTATCAAAACCAAATTAATTCAACCACATCTCCAAATCTTCCCTCTAATCCAGAATTTATAGGAACGACATGAAGGTATAAATTCAGCTGTTACTCAGAAGAACGGTGTATTGAAAAAGCATTTGCACCGGCTCTATTCTTATAAAGCTCTTACCTAACTTGAATATTGTACATTAGTCTTGATTATCTATGGACTTACCTGCAATTGGCATCAGAAAAATTGTGACTGAATGTCNGGAGAAGTTGAGGAACCTTGGAGCATCTTTCATGGGTTCATTTTCCATGGAGACGTAGCAGAGTACCTCACCTTTCTAATTATATTTAGAGATCTTAAATTGCATTAGAATCCTAAAGACACTACAGTGAATCTGAGCATAGATGCTCAACATCTATAAAAAATTGTCCTTGAATTTGACCCAGTAGTCCAATAATTCAACCAAACTTAATGAATATTTTTTAGATTGTTTTCCTTAATTCTTCTATTTTGATCCCCAAAAGTGTCAAATGGGGGAAAAATACATACTAGAAAACATATCAATCCCTCCAGCATACACAAACTAATGGACTGGGACCCTGAGGGAGGTATTTTGTATAGAAAAATGCTCCTGACAAAATAATTTAAACATTTCTGTTCTTAAAAAAAATAGGCAGTTTCCTTTCGCCAGCAGCTAAGTTCACAGGAAGTTTACATCACTGACAGATGAACATATACCCTCAAAAGACCCCCAAGGCTAAACTCCCTGCCTCTATGCTTGTCTCAACACAGGGTTCCGTTCACCTGTCCATGCCTCAGTCATTTTTTCTAAGATGTTACTAATCTAACAGGTTGTCAGCATCTACCTGAAACAATAGTATCTGCTCTCTAGAAATGTCTATTGATCTCCACTAATTATAAAGGAAGCCTGGAGTGATGCTGATGTTTACACTTGGCTAGATGAATCACTCTCCATGTAGGAATGGAGATAACAGCCAAAAACTCTTCATAATTCAAGCAAAAGATTTCAAAATAATAACATTCTCAGTTTTCATTACACCATAGATCTGCTTTTATCTTTTGCACAACCTAAGTGGGGTAGCATCCCCTTGCTACTGCAAGGTTTCTTTCCAACTCTATAATTTTCAAACCATATTTCTTAACTACAGAGAACTCTTTCTCCTTTTTTTTTTTTTTTAAATTTTTATTTGGCTGTCCAGAGTGAAAACCAGAATATAGAGTGGAAGACAGAGAAATGCTGGTCTACCCAAGTCTTGGAGTAGGACATAGAGTTTGAAACTCATCATGATTCTATAGATCTTTCCGCTTTGAGTGTGGCTCAGTATTCTCATTTGCAGAAGGGAAATAATGGCAACATCTTCTTCCCCTTCCAGTTTTACAAGGGTACACCATCGTGTTTGCTTTGGTACACCCAGATGGGATGGATAAAAATCCAAAGGATTATGATTGAACAGAATCATGTCTTTGAGATGCAACTGTTCCAGAAACAGAAAGTCCAGGGCGTTAAGGCAGTCCTACTTTCCTCCAACCACTGTACTCAGCCCGAGAGCTCTTGAGTATTTTTGTTGACAATTCAAATGAGCTGAGGTCGAAGTTTAAAAGGATTGCAATTTCAATCAATACGGAGAGTCCTCTAGAACGCTGTGCACTGTCATTGTGACTTCTTTTGCTTAAACAAGATTAAATCAAAAGTAATTAATTTTGAGTCAATGGTGCTACACCAGCCTAAAACTGCAATAAGAGAGGGCAGGGTGATGAGCATCTCGCTGCCAGCTGACACCGTTTGCTAACAGATGGCGCATTTCACAGCTCTCCCTCACTTCTCATATAGAAAAAGAAAAAGGTAAGAACCAACCCACAAAGTTTTAATTCAACTTGTAAGAGAAATCAGCCTGACAAAGACAGAAAATTTGGGAATTTTACATAGCTGTCTTAATCATACTGAAAAAAATGTTTGATCTCTATATATGATCTACATCATTACAGTATTGCTCACACCTTGCCAGTATGATGGAGGAACAAATCGGTAATTTAAATGCCAACCTGGTATAAATACACTAGATACTGGTTTTGCTTTGAGTCAGTAATACACAATGTGCTTGCGAGCGTAAAACAACACAACTTTTAAGAATCCTTTATTGTAAGATAACTCATATTGCAAAACACTTATGAAGATTTAACTCACTTAAATGAGTACATATTGGACCAAGTTGCTCAGATATTTGCTTTCAGAAGTTTCCATATTGCACACTAAATAAAATCAGCTGAAAGTTAGGCCTTGTTATAGCTTTCTTTAGTTTATATACATAATATTCAGTTAAAACAAACATCGGAATTGACTCAATACACATTCAAGCCAAAGCTGTAAAATACCGGAATCTGTGCACTTTAGACATTTTAATTTTTTTTTTAATCATAGCTGCCAGTAAAATAATTTAACAGGGGAATTAGCTCAGTAAAATTAGCCTATTTATTCTCCCAGTGTTAGGTTACTCAGGCAAACCCACATCCTGGGGTTGCATGGACAAAAAAAAATATTATATTTGGCACAGGCAGATTCCAGGTTAATTATCACAACAGTTTAAGTCATTTTGAATATCATTCCCTCTACAAACGCCCCCTTATACATAAGTCAGTCAACTGCTGGTTTGCTCATCTTAACAAGAGAAATTTAGAGAGCAAATTTCTCTGGATTTAAAGTAATCCACTGTTCTATAATATCCCTCAGTGCTGAGCAGTATCTCTAATTCACCTTAATTACTGAATGATACCAGTTCTGATTTCCTGTTCCCAATCCTTATATTGCTTTAAAAAAAATAATTTCCCTTTGTGTGCCACCAAAATGCTTTCCTACCGTTGAAGTGAAATTAGGGGCACTGTAAAATTGCTCCTTATGTTTTACCTATTCTGTACAAAAATAAAGTCTCCTGCATTATGCAAGAATAATTATGTGCAAAAGCAATTTCGTAAACTCATCAGTGAAGGATGTGCTTAGGATCTAAATTAAATTTTACTTCAAAGCATTTGTCTCTGAAAAGAACAAACCTCAAACCATCTTTAACAGCAATTCCTATAAAGTTTTCCCAACAAAACATTAGAGATTGACTAACCTGCTCTTCTTCTCCTACTTAAATGATCAAAGTTTGCTAGGGAAGCTAAATTTGCTAGACAAGTTCTTGGCTTTGCTAAGAAAGATTTGGAGGCTTCCATGTTTGGTTTACTACAGGAATAAGCAATAGTAATAAAACTCCTCGCACACATTTTTCAAAGCTAGAAAAGCTACCACCTGGCAGGGAGCCAATTCTTAGATTCTTTGTCCTTATTTTTCTCTTTGACAGGAAGGGAAGCAGTCATTAGTGTGAAAGTTTTGGTAGCTTTGTAAACAAGACTTTCCTCCTCCCAGAATGTCATTCAGATCTTCTATGCATTGATACAAAGAGCATCACTGAGTCATCAGGGAGGAACATCTATCCATCACCACTGACCAATCCCCAATACATGCCAGCGACCAGAAGATGGAAGGCTCTGCATCCTGTACCCGATTCCTCAAAGCCATCTAGTCACCTGAAAATAGAAGCACTTCATCAATCAGACTAGGGACCACCTCTGCCGAAAAGGCTGGGATTGCACTCTCTTTGCCTTTGATTTTATGCATTGCTGCCTTTTAGTGCCTTTCACTCAGATATGACAAGACCCCACATGGAGCTGGTAAAGAGCTTTAAGTGAACAAGAACAGCAAGATTTGCGATATCCCTAGGGGCCAAAATCTTCATATGATCCTTCTTCTGCCCTTTAGTATGAGAACTCTGACATCTTGACAGCTTTAATAGATACCCAAGAGGCAGAACAAGAAAGGAAGATCTTTCGTAGTCCATCTTGTCTTTTTTAAAATGCTGAGGGATATTAAAATGGTGAAGCAGTAATACTTGGGGCCAAGGGAAATAGGGAACAAGGCAGTGCTTTGAAGTAAAATAGTAACATATAGGTATTGACAGAGGAAAAAAACAAAGAAAACCAGTTAGTAATATACCTGCCCTTCCCAAGTTCTTATCACAGAAAAAAAAAATTGCTTTGCTTTATAATTTCAAAGGTTAACTCTCAGTTACATAACCTGGGATTTGATTTCCTGCTTAATTTCACAGCTTCCACAATTTACTTTTGAATTTTATTTCCTCTATAAAATAGGTCTTATAATTGGCTTATTGTCAAGACATAACTTCATAAACATTCTGGATAAAGCAAATAAAAACAGTCACAGAGCATACAGAAAATAAAAACCTTGTCCTGTATAAACAAGCATAATCCACAGTTAACAATGATAAATATATAACACTATCTACCTTTAATCACAAGTACTTTAGAAAAATGATGGTCCAGCACTGCTGTAATTAAATTAACAGAAGTTTAGCAATTGAGTTCTAGGGGACCAGCGTCTGCCTTTTCACAATGCAAGGTAAATATTGAAGGATCAGTTTAACCACCAATAAATGGACCACCTCTGCAAAGAAACATGATCATTGCTTTACAAGTGACATTAGGAGTCCAGAACAGGAAGGAAATTATTTTCCGCAGGTGACTAAAACAACACATGCAATTCATTCTGTGAGCCCTATGGCTAATTAAAAAATGAAAATAAAAAAAACTAAAAAAAACACCCCCACCAAACCAAAAAATCCCAAAACCAACATTCTCATGTCTTTTCCCTCCACCCCCAGATCTATAGACAGAGTTAAAGATATAGTTGAGACAGGAGGTTACTCACCGTTGAGGAGTCACCGCTTCCGGTCTCAAGCGTAGCTCCCTCAGCACAGGTGGGTGGGTGGGTAGAAAGTTGACTAGCCCTGCCCCCATCTATGACATCACACTCTACCTCATAAAAGGTAGTGAAAGTGCTCTGAACTCCAGTCTGATTTCCGAGAGATACAGAAAAGAGATAGTGAGAGAGAGAGCAAGAGAAATATTGTGCGGTAGAGTAGAGGTGAGGAGAGAGGAAAGCGTGTGCTGAAGGAGCTATGCTTGGCCTAGGAAACAGGGACTCTTCCACGCCGAGTAACCCCGCTGTCCAGTGGTTCCTCTCACTTGCTCCCATAGCACAGGTTGAGCACGCAAGCCCTAAAAGGGTTTGCTGATTGGGAAAAGGGATAAATTTTGGCACCTTTTGATGACGATCAGAAAGGACAGAAAGCTCTATCCCCATTAAAAGCTGATTGACATCAGACTGGGCGTGAATTTGGTTGACTTCCAAGTAGCATTGTTTTATATATGGTTTTGAACAAAACCATGAAAACTGATGCAAGCAACTGAAATTCCGGTGGCTACAACTGAAATTACACTTGTGTCCACCAGTGTTGAATAAACATGACACAATCCAGCTGCCCGGGCTGACCCTTGAATAGAGTAGGCCAAAGGGTAGGCCACCTACACCATTGTATGAAGGAGGTGAGGAAAGAATTACGTTCTTCTTGCATGGAAAATGAGAACTGACAAACTGTGCTGAAAGAACAAGTGAGGGAAGTATCAAAATTCTGGGCATACATTTATTTACAGAGCACACTTTAAAGTTCTAGAAAATATCAACACAATTGCAAAGAGGTGATGCTTTTAAAGACAGTTTTAGACAACCTTACAGGCTGAAGCACTTTTTTTTTTTTCTTTTCAAAAAACTTCCCAAGAACTGAAACGGGACAGCTTAAAATGGGATATTCACTCTAATTTATTGTAAATGCAATTTTATCATCCCAATTCAGGAAAAGCAGGTTCAAGAGTAAACATAATTGTTTATATTATCTTCTTAATAACCTAGCTGTATATTTAAATTTTTAAAAATAGTATATGCTGCTAAACCTAACTACATTAAATAAAACTGCTGAGAGCATGGGGGACTATTCAGGGCCAGTAAAGAGTGCTACCATAAGATCTTGCCTTTTGGAAGATGAAAAATGAATGCTCCTTAAATCTCTTTTAAGAGTAGGTATTATAAGCACACAGTTAATATTGACATTTTCCCTTAGGGTTTTTGTTGCTACAAGGATCATGTGAATTGTAATAATGATTATTTTTTTAGTCTTAAAAATGATTAATGTGTATTTCCTGCTCTGTTGGTGTGCTCTTTGTTTTCCTCTCCTTTCCTTCTACTGAAAAAAAGAAGGTGTGTGACTAATGTCTGGTACCAGTCACTTCACCTAATGACAGAAGTCAAGTATTTTTCTTCTTAACCTTCACAACTTTTATAATAATCTATTCCTGCAGTATCTGCAGAAGCCACTTTAAACCAGTATATTTGTGGTTTTAAAAATTCAACAAACTGTCTAGTCCAGTTGATTAAATCAAGAGCTGTGGTGACTTTGAGAGATGATATATAACTTCAGGAACATAATGCAAACACAGTTACTAGGCTGCACCTGAGTAATGCAAAGTGATGACGATGGTGTAGATTTCAGTTCATAACTGAATTAAAAAAATATCTGATTTCTCATTACGTGATCTTGATTTCAAGCTATTTGCATGTATGAAGACAGAGAGGAGGAAAACCACCTCTGGTACCCTGTATTGCATCTACTCCTTATAAACATGTATGTCTAATAGCCTGCCAAAGAGAAAAGCCAAACTGGACTTTTAAAGGCTTTTGTGGTAAAAAGTACCTGGTAGAATTCAGTTAATTCATAACTTAGGTAACCTACAACTTAACTATTGCACCACAGTTGTTTTTGCCAAATAAAGTAGGAATATATTTTGAACTCCCATGACCATCAGACCTTATGAAGCCTAAGCAAGCTTGCTCATTCTAACAAAGAGAAGGATCTTCAGAGGATATATCTCTGAATATGAGAAATATTACACTTGTTGTAGCAGTTCTAAAGATCTGCTAAAAAGGAATAAATTGTCTTTCATTGGAATAGAAACATATGGAAGTAGCACAATTCTGGAAGACTGGGGATGGCCAAGAATATTCTCCAGTAACAACACAAGATGAGAAATATGGTAGATTTCATCATGATAATGTGATATAAACCATTCAATAGATTAAGTAGCAGATAATACCCCAGATGGTATTTTTGGGTAGCACTGCTCAACTCTGCAATCTTTTTTTGACCTGCTTAGGATGATATCTGTAGTCAATAATGAGAAAATTAAGGCAAGAGCAAAAAAGATAAGAATGATTTGTGAATGTACACTAGAACACCTTATTCACTTAAACAGTGAACAAAAGGAGAGAAAGAATATACCTCACTGAAAACATGTTAAAAATGCATATATATACGTTCAAGAAAGGAGGGAAACATTTCAAGCGTTCCAAGGAACACAACCAAGATTAATTAAATGAATGCGTGGAAATACAAAGAGATGGGAAATTAAGACTTTGATACTCTAAAATATTTTCTTAAGGGTTGTAAATTAAGCCTAAAAGCATAAGAAAACAATGTAAACGCAGATCAAGTCATTGATTTAATCACTTGCACCAGTCACTAGAAGTCAAGGAAATAAAAGGGTCCAGGTTGAGTTTGAGATCAAAGATCTATCGGAAGAAAAAAATCAAAGTGTTTTATTTCTTGCTTAAAAAGATGGACAGATAATGGGAAATGGGCAGGCACCACTAAGGCACCAATGGCTGCTGTCTGTAAAGTTTGAGTACAGCAAGATTGTGAAAAGCTGAGGAGTTCCAGCTGCGCAGACACATTATATATACTACTAGTACATCTGGAGAAGGCAAGAATGGATATACGTTAGGAAATTGAAACAAAAGCCTGAAAAGGCCATGTAAAAATGCCAAGCTGACACATATCATAAAAGTTTGAAACCCTAACACAGACAGGTCTCTCACCTGAAGATGTCCTTTTGCTGTAGTGAATCAGCTTGATGGATGAATGGAAAAACCTTTTTTGTTCATTATCTGTCATAGCTAAGGAATGATGAAATATGAAACATCCCATCTGAGACTGAGTAAAGCTCTAACTTGTCTAATTTTTTGACAATGGGAATGTCAAATCTAGTTGCAGGTATAAAAAGGATGAAAATGTTTCTGCTGTCTTTTGGATCAGATAGTGATGCTCTACCCTAGTTTTATAGAGTTCTAATTTGGTCTATAATGAGATTTAGGACAAATTGCTTGTATGTTTCATCTCATTTTCTAGTGATAATATTACCTACTTGGCAACCTGGTTCACAGTGTATTTTGATGTATTAGTCAAAATTAGAAAGAATTGATGTTAAAAGAAAGCATTTGAGAATATCTAACAGTAAACGGTTAGGATTGATTGTTAGAATACCAGATAGCTTTTTTCCCTCTGACTCTGTATCTGTATCTTGAATACATCACAGAAAACAAACATTTTGTTGATACAGCTGCTTATAAGTTATGTAAGATTAATGATGTGATGTGAGAACAGAGATATTTTTCCTTTTCTCCTATGAGGTTCATAAATAATAATAGCAATAGTACTAATAATACGCGCCAAGTGTGGAAGAAAATATTTCAGAGGTTATAGACACAAGACAACTTTTAAACTTTCTCACCCAGTGTGATCTCTTCCTAAAGGTTATGACCTCCTACATATGGAAGTACATTCCTATTGTGAGTTTTATTAAACATATTGTTGTAAGCTTTTTTGTTCAGTATTTGTAACTGCTTCTGCTCAGGCTGGTAAAACCTGTCAGTGTTTCCCCTTGAGGGTATGCCATCTTCTCTGTGAGTGTTTCTGTGTTTGTTACTCATCTGCAACTCAGGTTGTCAAGAACTATAATTAAAGTGAAAGAAACGGATAAGTCTCACTTGAAGTTGTTATAGAATCACAGAATGGTTTGGATCGGAAGGGACATTCAAGATCACCTAGTCCAACTCCCTGCCATGGGCAGGGACACCTCCCACTAGCCCAGGTTGCCCAAAGCCTCATCCAGCCTGGCCTTGAACCCCTCCAGGGATGGGGCATCCACAGCTTCTCTGGGCAACCTGGGCCACTGCCTCACCCCCCGCACAGGAAAACATTTCTTCCCAAGATCTCAGCTCNGTTGGCTTTCTGTGCAGCAAGCACATGTTGCCAGTTCATGTTGAGCTTCCCATCAACCAGAACCCCCAAGTCCTTCTCCTCAGGGCTGCTCTCAATCCATTCTCCTCCCAGCCCATATTTGTGCTTGGGATTGCCTCGACCCATGTATAAGACATTTGCCCTTGTTGAATTTCACAAGGTCTTTTAATATCTGCAAAAGCAGCATCTGACAGTACTTTAGATGTGAGACTAAGTCTCACCACTATCCCAATCAGGAGGTTAAATAACTGTGAGAGCTAAAAGATGTGCTTCTGTATAAGAAACAGTCCTAAATCTCCTATTGTGTGTTAGATTTGTCATTATGTAAATTCATTTTTCCATATTTCCATATGTAAGAAACAAACCTAATTTTTATTTCAAGTCAGAGGATGTACCTCTTAACAAATTTGTGCTGTGCACTAAGGAGGCCAACAGAGAATGCCTCATTTTATTTAATACAGCACGGTGAAGCTTGGTCCCAAACCACCTCCTTTAAAGGGAATAAGACAGAAAAAGAAGCAAACATAAGGAAGCACCGAAGTCCTCTCTTTCCTTATAGCAATGTTTTTAGAAGTATTCCTTTAGGACCATACCTTAGGGTATGTTAGAATGGTCTCATAAGCTTTGCTAATTATTGCAGGGCTGGTGCAGTTTGTGTATCAGAAAGCCATAATATTCCCATTTTCTCTCCCTCTCATTCAGCATGGCCTGGAATAAGAAAATAAGCTGGACTGAACCCATAATTGCTGTAGCAGGCAAACTTTTGATTTTAGAGGGGTTCCCATTTTTAAAACAAATGCAGTATGTAATGAAGCATAGACATTAGTATTTCCTTCAATTTCTAATCTTTTTTCTGTGATCATATTTGTTTCAAGCCTCAATCTTGAATCTGTAAGGCTTGTTCTCATTGAATTAAAATGGCTTAACATTATTTGATATCAGAAATGCTTTTCTTTGCAGAAACTTGTCTAATGAGAAATTTCAATAGATGTAATCTTTCAGAACTTTGTGAATATTTGTTACATGATAAAGCACAAGACCATGTTTCCATTTAGCCAAAATGCTTCTTAATAAGGATAAAAGTCTGACCTGTCTAAATTTTAACCTACCAAATGTAGACATATAGACCATGTGAATGCTTCTTGTCTGCATGAATATATTCTAATGAAGACAAGTGCAGTGTGATTTTGCTTTACAAACGATATTCTACATGACATCTTTTCATTTATGCAGGTTATATTGTTTCATATTTATGTGTTTACACGTTCATTTACATACAATGAGATAGTTTCTTAGTCCTGAAAATAGACTTACAGCAACACAATATAGCTTAAAAGAAACTGAGATTATTTAATAAAAAATATTTTTGTTGAATTTTTCAGTATGTCTTAACCATCATTCATCTACTTCTCCTTACATAATGTAAACTTTGACCACCACCAATCCGCCTTCACTCAGCTGCTTTGAAGAAATAACCGTTAACACTAATAAATCAACCTTTCCAAAGTCTTCTGTGTTATTCTTTATGTGGATCCCCCAGATGCCCAAAGCTCAGGGTACATACTATTGCCCAATCCAGTAACAGTTATATAGGTAAAACCATGTGAACTCCCAGATGTAGAAAGAAGATCCTATGGGATCTTTCACTTAGCTGAGTCAAAACATCATACAAATGTTTATTGGAAACGATCTCTGGAAGTCTCTTGTATAACTTTCAACTTGAAATGAGTTGACTACCAACATTAGATCCACTCAGCTGCTGCCTGAGGCTTGAGCCCTTCCAAGGATGCCCGTTGAACAAACTCTCTGTCTGGGCTCTGGTCTGCACTACCTTTACTGGGAAGCAATAGGTAACCTTTATCTAATGAACTAGATCTTTATTATTGTTACATATTTGGAAGGGATATTATACATGGTGTTAAAGCCACTATAGATACACCTATTTAGGTATTTTTTTTTGTCTTTGAGCTGTTTCATAGATAATTAGAAGTTCTTCACCATTTTAACTTTCAGAAAGCCCTAAGACAGTGTTTCCATAAAATACATCCTATATAATGAATATATGACCATGAAGGATTTTATCAGCACTCATTTTGATTAACCTGCATAACTCACTGATGCCTTTATCCTTTAGGAGTAGTAAATTGAGTCAGTGTCAGGATGATAAATTTTTTATATTGCCACATCATCAGGTAGTTCCTTTCCTGGAGGGTGTTTTGAGGGACACAGCCTGTGCCAGCAGGAGTTGGAGACTCCTGCATCAGTCACAAACAGAAAAGCTCAGTTTGTTCCAGACAAAGGCTTATCAAAACCTGTATATTTATAAGTAACAGGTGCTCCATATAGTCATATATTTTGTAACAGAGTATGTTCAACTATGGCTTTATTTCACCCTCTCATATATCAATATGTCTGCATGCATTCAAACACATATGTACAAGTTACTTAAATATATCTCCATCCCAAAAGTTGAAACTTCTCCTGTATTTTTAATTTCTTTAGTTTCTTCCAAGGCAGACAATATGACCTAGGTGAATGCACAATGCAAATGAAGGTCTTTTATTTTCCCCACCTAGTCCCAGCCTGGAAACTTTCATTCCAAGTCTCAAAACAGAACTCCTTTCCACCAACCCCATCCTAAAGAAATATATTTCCATGAGTCCCATCTCACATTATTTTCACAACATTGGTACATACAATGCACTGCTTATATTTGCCAACTCCCTTTTTTGTCATTCTAACTTCTTACTACAATCTTGTGGATTAAACATGAAAATCAACTTGCAAAAATAAAAAGCTTAAATTAAAAAAGAAAAACACAAAAGTCAAATTGTATTCTTAAACAATGCAGTAAATATCTATGGGGTCCCTGGTTACATCTTTCACTTCCTCTACCAAGCTGAATATATTCACTTATGTTTTATCCACTTGTGGATATATAACCCAAACCCTAGCCTTGCATGACGTCAGCTTAGACATAGGACGATATCGCTTTGTGGTGTGTAAGCTTTGAGCACTCACTGTCCAGCAAACATGAACACAGCAATTATTTAGGAATAACTGCTCTTACCCTCAGCTCCAAGTAAACTCTCTGACTTTTGATATGTTTGAGGTTTCGGTTAGTGGCATCTATTAATCTATTAATCATTAAGCACAGCTAGGTCCTAGCTCAGGTGTTTCCTATTGCAAACATTGAGACCTTGCCAGTCCAAGCAGCCCAGCCCAGAAATATCTACAAACCCTTGTTTGTCACTGTTTCTCTGAGTATATGTCACGTAACATTCTTCCATTTCTGTTATAAATTAATAGTAAAACTTATTTGGTTGCTAGCTAAATAAGAGGACTAACCTTTTTGTGCTTCTGAGAATCCAGAAGAAGAGGAACCTGACAGTTTTGCTAATTTGCCAACTCTTCCTTTAGCAAACTTTCTTTTACAGAATGCTAAATTCTTGCCCAATTCAGGAGAAATTAAATTGCTTTATTTATCAAACTCCAAAACAACATTTTCTCCATACTGTTAAGCATTTTAAACGCAAAGATTCTCTCTGATTGCTTACTTGAAAACAAACAAACAAAAGAAAAACCCTAGAAAAGCTTTCTGACGCAGTGAAATGAAATACCACATCAGTGGCTTTTAAGCAACTGCTTACGCCCAGGCTCTTAATCCAACTTCAGAGTAAGATGGCCTTACTCATTTTTCACAGCAGGTGAACTTCAATTACCTGACTTTTATTTGAATCTATACAATACATAAGTAGCAACTTGGTACTCCACTGCCCATATGTATAGCAACTTGCTTTTACAGCACGAGGTAGTTTAGGGTGATTCAGTCTTAAATGAAAGAAAAGTATCACCTTTAAACCATCTTGCTTTACTACACCACAGGCAGAATTGATAGGGAAACTGCCAGCTCACCTGAAATAACTGCTGCATGCACACTGTTATTCTGCGATAAATAACGAGGCTTATTCTTTTTTTTGATGAGAACTAGCTATTTCCAGTTACCATATTCTGATCACTGATCAAGAATAAACATATAGACAGTTATCTTGCAATATATCCCATATCTGTCAATATTTTTATGTATCCAACCTCCCAGCCCAGGTATTAAGGGAATTTTCATAATGTTCTACCCAAAGTTAATGGGGTGGTTCCAGCTCTTTTACCTTCCTTTTCCCCCAAAAAAGTCCTCACTTAAATTCACCAAACAATAAAGTCACGATCTTAACTAAACTGTATTGTATCTTCAAAATGTTCTAAGAATCCTTCTCTTAGAATCGTCGCTGAGCCTATTATGCTAAGATAAATGGGTCTTTGAAAATAATTGGAAATTGGACCCAGCTGAAGTATATGTTTGGAGCGTGCTTTGGCTATCGATTCCATATTTTTGGACAGAATTCAAAGGTACACGGCTGTTACTCTGTATGACACTGCTTATCTATCTGGCCCAGAAGTTTAAGACTTTTTGGGCAAATTTTCTGATAATATAGTAGATTATATTTGGAGAATTTTAAATTAAACCTGAATGTGACAGGGGGCTGCCTTGGCTAAGGAATTTTCTTAGATTCTGTTCAATCTAATCCTGCAGGAAAGACTATAGCTACCACCATAAGCAAGAATTTAAAAAAATGCAAATATCATGGTTAAAACCAACTCTTAAGCAAAAGTAGCTACCACAGAAAGGTTATCTATCAGCAAGAGCTACGTATATATAAATGGTATTAAGTCAATTGAGAGTAGCAAATGCTCAGCACCTCAGAGGATTCCCTCCAATACAATGGTGCAACTGATAATGAAGCAAATATACATTGCATCAGATAAACTAAGGCAGGAGACAAAATAATTTTGAAGTCCTTTTAGTCTCTGATTTTATTAAAGGAAGTTGTTTATTCTTAGAGGTGAATTAAAAATTGAATATTCAAATTTAAAATTACAGAAATGGATATCTGTTTCTGGACCAAGGTCAAAGAGACTTTTTCTTAGAAACAAGGATATCACATACACAAATTAGAAATTAAAAAAAAAAATCTTTTTCCTCTTTTATCTACCTTTCTCCTCACTCCCTTTCTTTACTTTCTTCTCTATAATCTTCTTCAAGTTTACAAGGCATCCCACTGAAGAACAGGTGTCACACAGTATTTCCTTATTTTAGTTTTCGAAGCTCAATTGGAATCAGGAATTAAAAGTCTCACCTTTCAACATCAAGGGCCAAGTCAACAGATAGTCTAAATTGGCCTTGCTCCATTAATATTAATGAGGTTAGGCTGATGCATGCTAACTCTCAATCGCGAGATCTTACTTATCTGGTGAAAATAATTTTGCTATCTGCATGCAGGGAATTTGATGGGAAAGATCAAAGGAGGGAAAGATCTGGGGAAAAAGGAATGGAAGAAAGAAAGGAAAAACCAACAGTGGGTTCTTTCCTTTACTCAAATAATTTACACTTCAGGAGCTGGACATTTTCTTACTTTTTAATCTGTTTTTCCATTTGCAGCAAAGTCAATGATGCCAAAAAGAACCCCTTCATATGCTATGCTAATATCATACCAATCTACAGAGGAAAAAGCAAACAAGATCAGCTTTATGCTTTTTTTTTTTTT
>VZTO01002458.1:0-22527 GCA_013400615.1 Syrrhaptes paradoxus
ACTTACCCAGACACAATCAATCACTCTTATCAAAGGTTCATCACATTTGGAGGAAAAAAAAAAAAAGCAGAATCACTACCTACTTTGTACTATGTTTATACATTTTAAATTATTTTACTTAAAAGCACAAAAAAACAGATTGCCTTTGTAAAACTATTGTTTGCTTCAGTGTATTTCTTCAGGCTGGTCAGCTGTGCTGTGTAGAGGAGTAATTTCCTTATATTACAACGTGTTTGCTATTTTAAAAAATATATATGTTTCAAAAACTATGTGGTGAAGGCATTATAAGCTAATTCGAATACTTAGAGAATAACCTGAAAGTAAGAAATGTCATTTGTCAATGAAAGCTGACCTTGGTGGTTTCAGCTGTCACCGATTACCGCTGGGAACAATACTTTTTCTCTGACAACTGCATTTCTAAAGAATTCTGTTATATTCTGCTCTTATTTTACTTAGTTTATTTAACAGTTACGTAATCACCTATAAATATTACTTAGGCATAGTCAAAAGGTCTTATATATAGCAGGCAAATATGATTTTATCATTTCAAGGCTATGGAAGATTCTCTTTCTATTTAGAAGTAATGTGAGTGAGCTTTGTTGTGCTCAGCGTTTCAGCAGGCTGCTGTTAAGCAAGATGTTAGCGCCTTCGTGTTCAGATGGGTCTCTGCCAAACCTAACAACAGCCTGGACAGCAGCAGGTTTTTTTAAGCTCTGTCTTGGTAGCAGGGTTTAGACTGTCAGAACACACTTAGTAGGATCCTATTTAATCACCAGAAGAAAAAAAAATACATAAGTAAGAATGAAAGTGCCTGACAAACTGATCTAAAATAGAGAATGAAGAATAATGATCCTATGCTACAGGAAAGAAGTGAAGTAAAAAGATGTAATGACTAAAGGTTGTTTTTTCTTAAAAGCTAAGAAATTACTTATAAAAATAGTGGAAGAATGGAAAATCAGGATTTAGGAAGTTAGCAGTCAACTGCAGGAGGAACTGGGGAGTTAGGATTGCTCTGCAGCCCGGGATTTCCCCAGCATGCCAGTTCACAAGTTCATAAACGTGTGAACTTCCTCTACTGGCTTGGGAGTTATAAATGAATGTTATCAGACATGTTTCCCTGAAGGAATTCTTCCCCTCAATCATTGCCTCATCTTAATGGCCCCAATGTACCATCAGCCTGCTAGCAAGCAATCAAATTGGTTTTTCTGGGTTTAAAATCAGCTTTCGCTTTTTGGTTTTTTTTAGGCTACAAAAATAATCTATTGATACCAACCTCTGCTTTCCTGGTAAAGGGATTCTTCCATTCCTGTTCTTATTCTAGCTGGAAATAAGGATTTGCCCCACTGCTCTGACTCAACATTTAATTCATGCACATTTTCCCAAAGTTCATCTGGTTTCCATCTGAGTAGCTCACTAGAGTGACTGTATAGGGTCTAATATTCCACCAACCTCTCATGATCCTGGTTGGATGGATTTCTGTAGCATAAGTAGAGAAAAGCAACTTCTTACTGTTCGGACAAGAGCACAAATGCTTGTCTTGCATATATCCAAGAGAGCATCTGGATATAAAAAAGCAACAGCATTTAATTGCTTGAGAGTGTACAGTGGGAATGTCTTCAAATGGATTTAAATTGCAAGCTTGGTCAGCTAAAATGCTTTTAATTATTCATTGGCAGCCATTCAACCTAATTTTTACACTCTGATTAGAGTGTGTACTGCCCCGGCGCAGGGCTCAGCCCAGCCCCTCAGCCAGGCTGGTGGCACCTCTGGGAAAACACCTTGAGCAAAGGGCTAAACCCTGCCCGGGCCATGAGCAGTGAGGAGAAAAGCTGAGAACAGCCCTGGGAGCACCCAGGGGAGGGCAGAGGAGGGGCAGGAGGGGCTATGGGCACTGGAGCAGAGATTCCCCGACAGCCCCTGGGGAGACCGTGGCGGAGCAGGGGAAGAGTGTGGTTAAAAATGCGCAGCTGGGAGCTGCTGCGGACTGACCAGAGCCCCCAGTGCCCAGCCCTCTGCACTGCTCCGGGCAAGGGCAAGCAGAAGAGTTGGGAATGAAGGAGTGGAGTCTGGGGAAAAGAAAAGGGTGGGGTGGGGGAAACGTGTTTTAGCTTTTGTCTTTGTTTCTCACCATCCAACCTGATTTTTAATTGGCAAAAAATTAAATTAATTTTCCAAGTCATGACTGTTTTGCTGTGACAGTAATTGGTAAACAATCTCTCTGTCTTAATCTTGACCCATGAGCTTTTCCATTTTATTTTCTCTCCCTGTCCTGATGAGGAGGGGGAGGGAGAGAGGGGCTTGGCAGGCATCAGGAAGCCAGCCAGGGTCAGCCCATCACATCTAGGAACTGAAGATGTCTTTCTCTCGTGCCACTACATGGATACGTCTGGATATGTGTGCTTTCATTATTCTTTTACTCCTGACCTTGCTATGTAATTTTTATTTTTGCTTCTTTTAAATCAGAAAAAAAAAAAGTAATCTTCAGGTACAATCAGAACTCAGCTTTGCTCAGCAGAACAATTTTCAGCTAAAACTTTGCAGGCGTTTCTATATTCCATTATTTTATTTGTTATTAATGGGTTCATAATTCTGTCAAAACAAAGACTGAAAGAATGACATGTGTGATTTAATATTCACCTTTTTAAAGGACACAGATTTTCTGAGTACAGGAGGAGGATTCAGGGCTGAATGTTAAAATGCAGGAGTTTAGCAAGGCCTCCTGTATTTTTCAACCGTAAGGACTGTTCTACGTTCCAGGAGTTTGAGTAAGGTTAGATCTTTGAGCATCTGTGTTAATCCTGTTGATTGTCTTTGCATTTATGAAAGAGGAGTTTTCCTGTTACCAGATTGGCCTGTTCAATTTGAAGTTTTCTTTTCTAGACGGGATTTTTTTTTCTGTTCTTGTCCGAAGTCCTGCCATGTAGGCTTCATTTTATAGTTAATTTTTGCCATTTAATGATTGGGGGACAGGGCGTGTGATCACTATTGGAAGAGATGACAAGCATGTTACAGCAAGGCTGTATCTCGGGAACAGTCCTCTGAGGAGAATCTAAACCATAATGCCATTTAATATAGGCTATGTACTGTATTTTGGTGAATGTGTATCTTAGACTGAATACTTTTCTTGTGTATTTTTGCTTTCACTTGTCTATAATTCATCTTTTTATCATTGATTGGGAAAAGTACAAGAGATGATAAAATAGTTTAAACATTTCCATAAAGACTTTGATATCCTGTTTTTATTTCTTCCATCTTCACAGGCATCCTTCTGCACTCCTGAGGTTTTATTCTTGTTTGTTTGTTTGTTTCCTTCTAACTGGTCCTCTGTGAGCAGAGGGATGGGAATATTTATTTAGCTGTTTGTACTCACGTGTCACGCACTTCTTGGGACTTAGTTATTCCAGTCTCTCTCCCTTCCTCAGTTCTTGATGTTCTGACATTCAGATGAGTCACCAAATGCATTATTTTTTTGGTGGTTAGATTGATTTCATATGTGAAATTCATTTCAAATGCCTGTTCTGAATATACTCATCTACCTTCAATTTTCCTGGCATATTGAACAGAATCCGATTAGATGTGTTTATAAAATGACTTTTCTTCAGGCCTGCAATTCCGCTGAAAGTGTGAGATGACTGGGGAATTTGTAGCTTGCAAGCTTCGATTGCTGGAACATACTGAATCATCAAATATATCTTCCTTCATAGATGCAAAGCGAGTTTCACCTTAGGTATTTAATTACAGCATGCAGCAGAGCTGGGTAGCGGGTGGGTGTTCATGTCAGCTGAGTCTACGCAGTAATAGCTAAAGAGCCTCGTTGTATCTGACAGACCAGATCTGGGTTCAGAACCCTAAGGTAGAACTTGTATTTGTGTGAAATTCCCTGTACAAAATGCAGAATATTTGCCACACATTTATATTTCAAGTTTTTTTCCTGTCTGGTATTTGTCTAGAAGCAGCTTCCTTCAAACTGGTTGTGAAGACTTGATTTCTGTATTTAGGGTTAAATTAGTATACCCTCCGGACTGTGTATAATTATGAGAGATCATTCCAACTGTTGTTTTAGGCTTCTTTCCAGTATTACTTTGAAAACCAGTTGTGATTGTGTGCTGAAAACTAGACTAATCAGCATGTTTACAAGCTTTGGTAACAGAAAATAAATAAAATTAATTTAGTGCTACAAAAAGTGCTACGTGTTATGACAGTGACCATGACCAAATATCTGATAGGAGCAGATGAATACTATACTGATTTTCTTTACCGTCAGAGTGGGAATGTAGTGCTACTGATATATTTACATTTCACTCTTCTTTATCAGCTAGTGATGATACATTATTTCTAGATGAAAATAGTCAGCAAAACATTTATTCCAGTTTTAATGAGCAAAGTTGTGTATCATTTTAAAACTGCGTACACAGGGAAGGTACTCTTCCAAAACCAGCAATAATCCTAAAATTGTGTGTATACAATGAGCAGATTCGTTAGTTCATTTCTGTGAAGGCAAATTAGAGAAACATAGATGCTGTTTTTTTCTGTGTATTTATCATACATTGTAATTATATTGAAAGATTCTGAGACTATGTTTTCTGCCTTCCTAGGGCCATATGGGTGTATTGCTAGCAAGTCAGTATAGAGCATGCAGTCTATTTACTGTTATCTTTTATGTGATTCGTGCTGGTGCTGACTTTGAGGAATATATCATTAAAACACCTTATGCTTAAAACATATTGTTAAAACAACATTTCTGATGATGTACTACTGTGATACATCACCAGCACCAGCCTCCTTGCTGCTACATTCCTCAGAGGACAGCATTGCAAAAGGAAAATTAGAAAGGAAGAATACTGGCAAAGTCCAGGCACAGGTTTTATAGCCAAGGCCTTTCTTTAATCAGAACTTGAAACCCATCAGAGGAAAGGGGCCATAAAATCAATTCTAAGTAATCTTGGAAATGAGATAATAGTCCATTAATCTCATCAATATAAGCATGAAATTTTCTGCTGCACTTCATGCCTATACATTTGTAAGAAATCTATCAATGGAAATGGGACAGAAGCCACAGGATGACTGCAGGGGTGACTTCCTCACACTTTCACTGCAGCCTTTTTTTCAATTTTTTTTCCCCCCCCTCACTGAAAATATATAATTCATTTGTGGAACGATGCCAACTAAAACTTGTTACTGGTTCCATATTAAACAAGAATTAGTGGCAAGCTTGTAATGTATGACCCATAAATCAGTGTTGGGAGTTTAAGTGGCAAGTGCTAGAGGGAGCAGCGCTGCGATCTGCGCGGCACAGTTCACGGTGTGGCCTGTTACTGACCAAACTGCTTGGCAACTACTACAAATGTGTTGCTATTTAGATATGGTTGTGCCCTGGATTCACTCTGCTTTAATCCCTGTTTATAGAAACCACTAGAGAATACTCAGAAATTGTTTCTTAAAAAAGAAGCAAGTCTCCTTTGAGGAGTCCCATCCCTTAGCACACAGCTCAAGCGGATGGCTCCTTCCCTCACCTCATCTCTCAGGACCAGACTCTTGCTCTCCAAACAACCCAGTTGCCTGGGCTGTCTGCCTAGACAAACCAAAGCATCTATGGATAACCTGAATTTAGATTAGATTTAGATCAGATATTAGGAATAGTATTTTCCTGTGCGGGGGGTGAGGCAGTGGCCCAGGTTGCCCAGAGAAGCTGTGGATGCCCCATCCCTGGAGGGGTTCAAGGCCAGGCTGGATGAGGCTTTGGGCAACCTGGGCTGGTGGGAGGTGTCCCTGCCCATGGCAGGGGGTGGCACAGGATGGGCTTTAAGGTCCCTTCCAGCCCAAACCATTCTGTGATTCTATGAATTTTGTTATTTGTCATTTCTAGAAACTGTCAGAGTACGGGCTCTTAGCGGAAACATAATTTTATTTTTCTCTTTCTCCTAGAGGCTTCACACTGTTTTGAGAACTTCTCTATACTTAACAGAGTGCACTTGCCTCTACAGAAATGGAATCTACATGGCATTAACTGGGCTTTCTCCTCTCTCCTGAGAGGAGTGAGGATATATCCCTTTGCTCTTCATTTTCCTGTGGGCTATGCTATTCTGTTGCTCATTTCATATACTTTCCCACACTATAAACATCATCGTGGTGTGAAGGTGGAGGCCAAGAATAGCTTCAGTGTTGTAATACAATCTAGCAGTCTTGATTCACTGACATAGATGGCAAAATTTCTGCATTGGTCTTGCAAGACAAGTATTGTTGTAAGTGGTGCAAGCCTCATTTCATTGAGCTCAGCAGCAGCAGAAGATAATGAGAACTGAGTACCAGAAGGGTGTTTGCCAGTATGGCTCTTCTTTCATTTTTGATGGACAACTTCTGTTTTCCTCAAATGTATTCATTACTTAAAAATCTGATCTGAATAATTCTGTTTAATCACTCTTGCTATTTGTACTGTACACTAGAAGATGACTCTCTTTAATATTCAGAAATCTTAGAATTGTAGTTTGTTTTTGCTTATATTCAAAGGTAATGGGTTATCTGAAATGTCTTAATGTTTTGTATTTTGTTTTGAGAGGTACATTGTAGTAGTAAGAACTAGCTTAGTTTGAAAAGTTGAATGAAAATCCCAAATTTCAGAGCTTATGAAAGGCATTATCTTCCTGTTGGAAAGCATTAGAGGTAAGAAAACAAAGAATTCTGTCTGGCTTCTAATGGCAAGTTCTCCTTTAGTACTGATAATTTCTGGTCATTTTTTCCACAATAAGATGAAAGGCACACTGTCTTCCCACGGAGGAGCTAAGTGTAGGTACTAAAGCGATTGTTACTTCATAATCCCTTAAGATAGCTCATGATACAAACAGTGCTTCAGAATTTTCCAGTGGAATTCCTCTATGTTGATTATTTGATTTTCATTCTAGACTAAATGTTATAATCTATGATACTTATTTTTCCTGCAGCAAGATCTATTTGTGACACATACCATATTTTAAATGGTGAATCAACTTGTAAATTTTACAGGAGATTTTTCCTCCTGAGGAAATGAAAAAGTGTTATTGACTCACGGTGAGGGTGTGCAGTATCACATGGATTGCAAACATCAATATGTGTAGCTGAACTACAGGGGAACTGTTAGGGGAGGAATGCAGTGATACAATTTCTCCATAACATGAAAACTTACTGGATATTTCCTTTCTTAAAACCCCTGGAAGTACCTAATAGGATAGTGTTAACTGAACCAAAAATATTTTTTTTGCGTTTTTTCAGCATAATGTAGAAGGCACTATCTACATTTATATTCTCGTTCATTATATTTTCTACTGACATCCACAGCAGGTTGCTTTTTAAAGCAAATACTAATGACACAGGACCTACTTGCCTTCTTTCAGTACAAATATACTATGAGATGAGTCCATAAAGCACATTAGATTTTCCAAATTTATGCAAGTCAGTTGTTTTTTGTTTTATTATTAAGGGTGAAGTTACTGTCATGTCGTCAAAATAGGGTGTGATTGCAATGTTATCATCCTCTTCTATATAAAACAATTTTTTGATGGTATGTGATTAAAACTGTGCGGGTGCTTTGCTCTATTGTAAATATTACCTGCCTGAGAGTGCAATAAATAGGAAACTATAATTTTAAGTATAATTTGATTTTTTTCTTCTCTCAAAACCGGCAGATAATCCTGAATTTAAATGTAGCCTGCACCCAGTTCCTGCAGTCTGCTGGGCCTGAATGCACCAGTTTGAGAATTTTGTGCAATATGCTTATGGATTGTCATACAAAAGAAAAGTTGTATTTATGTAGCTACTGATTTCAAAATTGGAAGTAATTTTAATTTTGTTTACTTTACATGATTCTCATCTGACTGATTATTAAAGGCAGCATAAAGCTCTAGATGGAAGCAGCAGTGTCTATTTATTACCGTAGCTTTTACAAAATCGTATGTTACTCTGCTGTAAGACTGAAGATGTTCTAGTGAATCACTTGGAATCCCACATATGCAGAAGCGTGCAATATCAGACGTATAAATGTATAACACTGCTCATTGTCATGGTATTTTTTTCTCCACTTACCACAGCTTCACATAATTTTTGCCTTAAATAAAAATGTAGCAGTTGCAGGTATATGTGGTATTCTCACCCGGAACACTAAAAAAGTATGTGCCTCTAGTCACGGGGCAGATTATGAGCTTGTCTTTAGACCAGAAGCATTCACATCACAGGCAAATATTCCACGAGGCTACAAAATTTTAGGCTTAATTGGTTCTCCATACGTTTCTTTTTTTTTGACGGAGAGGAGTGAGCGGGTAAGCAGTGCATGCTGAAGCTGTCTTAGTTTGCAGTGAAAACCCAGCTGAGGTGACTCTTTTGTCATTGATGATTGGGGAGGTTTTCTCCGGCTGGATGCCTTCTGCCTGGTCACCATAAATTAGTTTTGTGTCACTGCTTCCAACAACCAAAATACACTGATAGTCTTTAAATGACAGTTTATATGACCTGAGACAAGTTCTAGCCTTATTTTTCTGCTCTGTTACTTTCAAAGAATAGTCTTTCTATTATTAACATGCTGTAGTAAAAGAATTTTAAATTTATTTAAAATTTATAGCAGATTTATTTGTTGCTTCTCATGAATGCAAACTTTACCAGAGCTGTAAACTATTAACGAGCAGATGTATGTATATGCCTTTTAATGATATGACAATGTGATCATTATTATTTCAGAACTGTTTACAGTTTGATGGTTTTTCAGAACTCTTCTGGCTTGATTTTTCTACAGCTATATAAATAAGATGGGAATTCTCTGACAGTATGATGAAGTTATAAAAATATAAACTGGCTACAAGGGCACAGTCATGGCTGTAAGCGTCCAGGTCTACCCCAGCAGGTACAACAGGCAGAATCTGCTCTGATTGGTGTCAAATTCCATGAAACAAAAAAGGTGGTGAAAAATAATACCCTAGGAATGAACATTTCTGTTATAGTTGGGCATTTTTCATCTGAGTTTCAGGTAAAGATAAAAATTTGAAACTGTTTAATAGTAGTTTTTAGTACTTGCTGTAAGTTTGTAGTGGCGTCGGTTTCCAAATGAGTCCATTGCTTTCTAAATGAAAGCTTTCAGGAAAGCAAATACTCCAGTTCAATTTTACACATTTGCACTTTTGATTAAGGACAGCAAATTCCTCTTTTTCATTGCTGTCTAAGTGTCTGAGGGGGTTTTATTGTTTGCTAATTTGACACTTTGAAGGTGGTTCTCAATCTACTGCTATAGAAAGGCCAAGAAAAAAAACTGGAGCTGGTTCCAGTTGGCTCCAACGGCCCCACCACAGACAGAGCCGAGCTGGTGGTGCCTTGGAAAGAACCAAGCTTATCTTGGTGAAGTCCTGGTAGCCATTGTAGAACAAAGTGCATGTGGTCCTTGAATTAATCTTCTTTCTCAAAGATTTGGAAGGCAGGTTGTGTGCTCTGTCAGCTCCAGGGCTGTTAACCATTAATAACCACCATAACTTAACCATTTATGCCAATGAAAGGTTTTAAAAACTTATATAAAACATGGATACACTGCCATAGGTTTCGGATGCTTTATGAAGCCACTTCGGGGCACAGGGAAATCATAGAATCATAGAATGGTTTGGGTTGGAAAAGACCTTAAAGATCATCCAGTTCCAACGCCTCTGCCGTGGGCAGGGACACCCTCCACTAGACCAGGTTGCTCAAAGCCTCATCCAGCCTGGCCCAGAGCAACGGGAGATCAGGCCTTGTGCTACTGGGCTTCACAGCTGGGACAAGAGGCTTGACAATACAGTCGGGAAATTTTCTGATATTGATTGCATGTACGTGCAGGAAGCAGCAATAATGGTTCATAGATATAGGAAGTCTTCCAGTTTTTCTGTGTGCTAGCATGGGAATTTAAACATAGCTGCTTACAAGGCGGCGTTTACTGGTTTGTTAATGAGGAATTCAAGGGAAAAAGCCTCCCAAAGAATGTGTACTTTCTGCATCCCAAATCAATTTCCATGCCTTTGTCATTGTTCCCTACCCAATTAAATCGATGGTTCTGTTGCTGAGCTTAAAATGAAGCTGACACGAAGTCCCCAAATGCTGCAGAAACCAATGGTCCTTGCAAAAGGTCTTTGTTTTCCTTGCCACACAGTTCAGATGTGTTACATCGGTTTTATTAACTGAACTAAGTGTTTACACCACCATGTTCCCCTGTTTACCAAATCCCACCAGCTGGAGGTTTCCCATTACTATTACAGAAGCACAAGCCCAGTGTTGTACAAAGAAGGAAAGAGTAATCATGTTACAACTATCTGTTTCTTGCCAGTTACAAGGAAAATATTATCTGATCATCAAATTTGTTTTTTATTTTAATTGTGCTGAAAATTTTAACGGTGTTTGGTGTAAGAATACAATATAAATATGCTTCTAGAACCTTTTACCTAGGAATCCTCACATATGGATTTTAGTCCATCCCTTTTCAGGCCTGGGAGACATAAAAGTTGTGATTTTCTTCCAAGAAAGCCTTGTTTTTAAGGATAGGTTCTGGTTTTTTTTGTTTGTTTGTTGGTTTGGTTTTTTTTTGACACACATACTCATAAAAGAGCATTGTCTTGCCCTGCAGTTAGTCTCCCTGCAATCAAATAAAGGGCATAGGTTGACTGGAGAACCACTAGAAATATTTTAAAGGGATTAATGTTAATGGAGAAACAAATTATATTTCTATCAAATTAGGTTAATAACAAAAATTAGTAGTGGCCCTTGCACTTAGTCAAAAACCTTACAGAGTCTGCTAAAGATTAATCAAGCAACCTTTTCTATAAAATCTATAGAATTTTAACCAATTTAGGGTCCTAACTCTTATTCTGAAAAGGATCAAGCCCCTTGGAAGTGTAACTCTTACTGCCACGTCAGCTTTTGAGAACTTGTTTCCTCAAGGAATAAACTGTAATCTAAAGGGGTTTTCTGAAGTAGGTGCCCAGCTGGGCTCTCACTGACATTAATGTTACACATAGTCCTTGTGAGCCTATCACAGCCTGTCTCTTCTTCCCAGTGTAAAATTACTGTAGGTTCATTAACACTTTAACTCATAATTAAGTTTATGTAGTAGATTGGAAAAAAGAGTATTATTTTTTTATTGACTGTATTCTGTAAATTGCTTAATCCCTTATACCATTTAAAGCTGTTCTGCAATTAACGTGTGGCCTTTATTTGCATAAAGGCCATTCGCAAAGGTGACTTGTAAAGTGACATTTTATCTGTGTATTGATGCGGTATTTTCTATATTCATTGGCTGACTGTAAATACACCTTAGAAAATCTTTGTCATGTATCAAAGCACTGAAGCCCATGGTGTTGCTGCAGGATGACTGTCATCACTTCTAGCCGATTATTTCAGCACAGTTCTTACCAAAGAAGTACTGTCTTTATACGACAGGTACAGCTGAAATAGCCCTAGCTATAGAATATTGTATGCTGTGTGTTGACTCTTTTTGTAAGCACCAGTGTGTTAAGGAGTGCTGTTTGGTTTTTTTTGATTAAAACATTTGGCACAGGGACAATTCTTGGATTACTTCCTGACTTGTCTGCATCTGGACAGCCTGGAGTCTACCTGTAGGCTAGATTTTCACTTGCTCTAAGAAGAGCAGTAGAAGAGTAAGTCAGTTGTAATTTTAAATTTCTAAAAATAGGAATGCAGTGTAGTGAGCGGTGATAAATGGAGGGCTCTGGGCACAGTTCTCTGGTGGTGTTCTGTGCAGGTGCAAACCAGTCCATAAGTACAAATCTTACATCTGTTTTGATTAAGGTCTCAAGGTGATGATATAATCAACCTTGTAATAATAAAAAAAAAGCCTAATTTGAATCACTGTCTCAGGAAGATTCTTCTGACAGATTAAGCATGGGCAAAGTATTTAAATTTGCATAAAATCTTATAAAAATCTGTTCTGTTTAAAACTCTAGTTCCATAAATGTAGTTATAGAAATAAATTTGGTGGCTATCTATGTACACTTAATTTTTAGCACAAACTCTATGTGAGCATTACTGGCCTTCAGCATCTCTTCACCACAGACAGTGCTGGAGGGGAGTTGTTCGTGCCAGTAGAGCCAAAATGCTGCAGAGCAAGTGGCTCGAGTATTATGCTGGCAATCACTTTGAGTGCTGTCTGCCAAGAGAAAGGTGGGGACCAATCTCCCTGCCTTCCCTCTCATGTATTAAAAAACATTTAAGGTTCCACACATTGTCATGTACTTTATCAAAGATCCCTTTAATCTAACCCATAATACATGAAACATGAAAAATCTATAATAAATGCTGGCATGTCCCCCTGCCTGGCTGTATGCTTTAATTCAAGTCTCACTCTGAAGTACTCTCTTCTAACACCAGAAGGTAGATATTATTCAGGTAAGGAGAAGCTTTTTTTTTTTTTCCCCCCTCCCAACAGTTCCATAGACAAAGGTCCCTCCTGAAGAGGTTTTCCTAAACATTTTCCAATAAAGAACAGAAAAACCTCAAAGTTGGTATTTCCAGAGGAGTATATTATTAGAAAGAATTGATATTTGAGGAGCTTTATTTTATTAAAACTCTGCAAGACCTCCTGTGTGTCTAGTTTCATGTAAAGCTTAGGGAAAGGTTAGGAAATTAGCTCATATGTGTTGTTTATACAGTTGGATGGCTGAAGGAGACTTTACATTTCACAGCTTCTTGTTTCTGACAAGTTCCAGAGTTCCAGTGAATTATTTATGTGGCCACTTATCCTATAAAGATGGAACTGCGGGTACAAACCGAGTTCGCAAGTGCTACCAGAAAGCCTTCAGGTGATAAGATGAAAATGGATCTTGGTTGCTGCTGATCTCAAACCTGGACTTGAATTTGTGGCCTATGGATGAAGGGTTGTGTGTCTTACATTTTTCATCTCTAACTTATGAATTTTTGCAGTTTATGAACAATTCATGAACTTCTATTTATCTTCAGCAATTGCCTTATGAATCAAGGATTTAACTGGAATAAGATAATCCAGGAAATAGTAAATTTCAATTCATTTTTATGAATCTAATATATATTCCGCATATGAGAGCAGAGATGTGAATACATTGGTGATAAAAATACTAGAAAGAAATTACTGAATCCTGTAACTGTAGTTTAATACCCAAAGACTTGTAGTCAGAGATTGTGGCAGATTTGACTTTTCACGGCTCTTGGATTTTCTAGGACTCTCTACTCTTAAAAGTGAGTGAATATACCTCTGCAGTGTTTTTCCTCTGTTATTTCTCATTTATAACGGGCTACTTTTCGGCTTGATTTTCTGTATAATGCAATATGGATGTACAGCTAAATGTTTTGGAAAACATTTCATTATTTCCAAGGAATTTCTTTCTCTTGGCTAAACAATAGCTTTTCTGTATTTGTTGTTGATAAAACTGTTTTAAATCCTTTCTCTGCTGTCAAACATATAATTGAGTGTGATGTTAGGCAAGTGGTTGTTAATTACATTAGTCCACGCTCCAGGATTTGCTATCTTCAGTTCTGGAGTAATGCCAAAACCCTACTGTTAGGCTGAGGGGCAGGGGATAATTTTAGAATCCAGTAATTCATGAACTGCAAAGGCTAGCTAGCAGCTCATGTTTTGAAGCATTGAGAAACAAGTAGTTTTCATGGAAGATTTTTTCAAATTCTGTCTTTGAGCACAAGCATTTCAATCAATACTTCAAATAAGAATTTTAAGTTTTGCATATATGTAAGTGCAGGTATTACTTAGCTCCCCAAATGTAGGGTGAAAAGTTAGAGGTTGTGATGAAAATGTTAGCACATTCTGAAGATGTCATAGATGCCAATTTGTCCAGGCAGCTCTAGGAAGAATAAACTGCATGATCTGCAAGCATGGAAGAAGTATTTCCAAACCTGTATGAATTATTCTGTATTAAAAAGTGTATTAATTATGGCAGAACGACTTGAAGAAACCATAAAAACTATCAGTCCTTCAATCGCTCTGAATCCTGCTATGGCAATGCAAGAATTAAAGACAACATACCACAACACCAAAATATATCTTGACTATCCTCTAAAATTGCTTAACTAGACTCTCCAGTTCAGATGCTTTCCGTGGGAATTATTCCCTAGCTATCAAGAAGATGAGTATGCCCTCTAGGCTTTCAAAGTACCCGTGTCTATGCCAAGGACTACAAAGCCTTTCTCTAGCGTCTGTGGTATTTCCTTTGCTTAAAAAAGGAGAGCGTACTCCTTGGACCAATAGTGGCACAGTCCATCCAGGCCGATGTGGAATTCCTCAGCAGCCAGGCTGTGTGTTCACAGCTAAGTAGTCTAGCAGCTCTTTTACAAAGAAAGTCATGATCATTGTTCTCATTTTACAGGGAGGAAAACTATTTGAGAGCTGAAGAGAAAGGGGGAAGTGGCTTTTTGGCAGTGTTAATGTTCTTCATAGTAGCTAGGTGGAATTGTATTAAAATTTCCCAGAGTCCTGCTCCATCATAGCAGTGCATGCCTCCTCCCTTGTAAATGTCCCAAACTTAAAGCAAAAAATGCTTACATCATTGATTTTGACACTTATTTTCAACAGTTCTGTAGCCCTGCCTAAATGTAAATGGAAATGAAAATGGAAAGGGAAGCAAGGAACCTGATAATGTTTAATCTGTGAACCAATCCATCCACACAGGATAACAAAAAGACAACATGCAAACCTGCAATTTTCCTACAGGAAAGGTCAGTTAAACCAGCTTGACCTTTTTCCCACATATAAAGCAATAAGCTATCAGCCCTATCTGAACAGTCTTCAGTCCCAAGGCGCTTTTAGAATAACTTGGAGATAAAGCACAGAGATGAAAATCAGTAGATGCTGATGAGTTGGGCATGTAGTTGTTTCTTCGAGATGTTTCTTCAACAGAAATTTTACATATGCTATAAGTCAAAGGAAGGAGAGAGAAAAATGGTATTTCAGAATAACAGCTCCCAGGAGAAATGAAACAGATTAACATTTTATCACAAATAAGTTGGAAACTCTCTAATTCATAGGTATTTAGATACAAGTGTGTGAAGATACTGCAATGAGGGCATTAAAAATAGAAGTATTATCTTTGTGCTTAACGATTCTACTAAATAACTATACATTTCTACATCTCCATGACAATATAGTTAATTTTATTCTGTGGAACTGAAAGCTGAAACCTAAAATGTAATAGTAACTTAAAAGTGTGGGACAAATATTTCAGAATTATTTTATTAAGTAGAACTGTATGAACAAGAAGGTAACAGCAGCAACAGGGCAACGCTAGGTTAACACCGCCTTCATCAAAAGCATTGCACTGTTCAGACTCCAGTATTTGATACCCAGCAAATAATCCTTTCTCTACAAGACACAAGAAAATGACAAATTCAATCTAACCAAAATGCCAAAGCTGTCATCATTGTCCTTCAGCTCCCCTCAGCACATCATGCAGAAAACAAGAAGTGCTCAATATGCTATAAACTATCAAGAATTAAAAACCGCTTAAGAAATCTGAGGTTAAAATAAAACCCGCACCATCAGAATGGTACATGTATGGAACGGTACGTGTTTTTTTCATGTTTTGTGTGTGAAAGTTGATTTGTCCATTTCCTTAAAGTTGTGTCCTGTGGCAGGATTTCTATGTTTTCTCATTAATTTAAAAAATTGAGATACTGTCTTTCTGCAAATCATTGAAAGCTGCACTTCCTGATAATGTCTGAAGGGTTACTTATCAGTGGATTATTACCGAAGTATATACTAATATATAATTATTTTGAAGATGATATATGACATGTTTATGGCACTGAAATTTATAATACATTTCAGTAACCACCTGTGCTGGTTTGGGCTGGGACAGTTAATGTTCTTCATAGTAGCTACTATGAGGCTATGTTTGTAAGATTTGGGCTGAGAATAATGTTGAGAACATGTTGCCAGGCAATGCTTACATTAAGCCAAGGACTTTTTCAGCTTCTCTGCAAGAAGCTGGGAGGAGACACAGCCAGGACAACTGACCCCAAGTGGCCAAAGGGGATATTCTATACCATAAACATCATGCTCAGTATATAAGCTAGAGGAGTTGGCCAGGGGGATGCAATCGCTGCTCAAGGCCTGGTTAGGTGTTAGGCAGTGAGTGGTAAGCAGTTGCATCATTTGTTTTTCTTGGGTATTGTTTTCATTGTTTTCCTTTTCATTACAATTCATTATTTTAATTTTTTTAAATCTTATTTCAGTCATTAATGTTCTTATCTCAACCTGCAATTTTTTGCACTTTTACTCTCCTGATTCTTTCCCCCATCCCCTGTGGAGCAGGGTAGTGAGCGAGTGGCTGTGTGGTGGCAAGTGCTAGCTGGGATTAAACCGCAACACCGCCACAAGAGGATTTGCTTTACTTTAAGCTCACATTTCACTGTAAGTGGTTTATATGTTCACTTACCATTGGTAATGAAATGAACAGCCCTTAAAATGAAGGAACACATTTGTGGTGGTTGTGTATGTGTTATAGATGTTCTTTGCTGCAAATACATTATGAATTTTTAAAGCATTAAATATGTGTGCTATTTATATCATTTTTACAAATACATTAAATCTTTATTGTTTTGAAGACTTCAAATAAGTGGACTTATTTCCACTTTTCTCTTGATTTTTTTCTTTTGTTACAGCATCTGCAGCATTTACTTAGTCTGCTGTTCAGAACAATTATTTTGTTCAAGAAATCATGATCTTTTACCTCCAGCTCATCTCCCACGTACCATAGATCTGTTTTTTTTATCTCCATTTTTCTGTTTTTCGTAGATCTATTTTCTTTATTATCTTGTTTTTTTAGAAGCAATGAAACCTTTTTTTTCTTCTACTGCGGTAATCATCATGTATCTGTTTACCCCATGTACTTGCAGTATTGAACAACAAATCAGCTCTGAAGACAAGACACCAGGCACTGAACCTAACAAGGTTTCATCGTACATCCGTGCCTGATTGGTTTCCCGTGTTACATGTGGGTTGGTGTTCTCAGTCTGAAACCCACTTTGGGTGGCGTTGGGCAATTGTTAACTCAGGCTCTGTGGTAACACCTCCCTGAACCCGCAGGCAATCGCTGTAAGCTGCTTCACCCTGTGTCTCAAAAGTTACACAGAGGAAAAAGACGATCTTGTTTCAAAAGTTGCACAGAGAAAAAAGACTATCTTCTTGCCTCCCGGTGCTGATTAGATGATTGGAAGCAAATCTCAGACTTTTTGCTGCCAGTGCTACTCCCAAATATTTCTAGGTACAGAATTTCGTCCTGCAGCATTTGCAGTGACTTTATTGTCCTGAATAGCATTGAAGAGTGTTCCCAAAGAGGAGGTTTTATGGTTTGGGTAGTTGATGCTGATTTTCTGTTCTGCAAAAATGTGTGGGAGAAGGGCCAATAAAAGTTTTGAGTGCATATCCACAGTGAGTTTGAAGAGATAAACAGGCTGACAGCAGACAAGACAGATGGCCTAGATGGATACTGGAGGAACCTTCATCACTGCAGCCTCCGAAGATCAAGATGGCACATGAAAGAAGAGGCAGGAAGATGAAAATATTTCAATAAAGCTGGGGAAGCTGCTTCTTATTGAATAATTTCCTTAAATAACCCCTTCACAGAATCACAGAATCACAGAATCACAGAATGTTAGGGATTGGAAGGGACCTTGAAAGATCATCTAGTCCAATCCCCCTGCCGGAGCAGGAACACCTAAATCAGATCGCACAGGAACGCATCCAGGCGGGTTTTGAATGTCTCCAGAGAAGGAGACTCCACAACCTCTCTGGGCAGCCTGTTCCAGTGCTCTGTCACCCTCACTGTAAAGAAATTTTTTCTCATGTTCAAGTGGAACCTCCTGTGTTCCAGCTTGAACCCATTGCCCCTTGTCCTATCACAGGATGTCACAGAGAAGAGCCTGGCTCCATCCTCCTGACACTCACCCTTCATATATTTATAAACATTAATTAGGTCACCCCTCAGTCTCCTCTTTTCCAAGCTAAAGAGACCCAGCTCCCTCAGCCTTTCCTCATAAGGGAGGTGCTCCATTCCCTTAATCATCTTTGTGGCTCTGCGCTGGACTCTCTCCAGCAGTTCCCTGTCCTTCTTGAACTGAGGGGCCCAGAACTGGACACAATATTCCAGATGCGGTCTCACCAGGGCAGAGTAGAGGGGGAGGAGAACCTCTCTTGACCTACTGACCACCCCCCTTCTGATACACCCCAGGATGCCATTGGCCTTCTTGGCCACGAGGGCACAGTGCTGGCTCATGGTCATCCTGCTGTCCACCAGGACCCCCAGGTCCCTCTCCCCTACACTACTCTCCAACAGTTCCGTACCCAACTTATACTGGAACCTGGTGTTGTTCTTGCCCAGATGCAAGACTCTACACTTGCTCTTGTTAAATTGCATTAAATTTTTCCCCGCCCAAATCTCCAGCCTGTCTAGGTCTCGCTGGATGGAAGCACAGCCATCTGGCGTGTCAGCCACTCCTCCCAGTTTCGTATCATCAGCAAACTTGCTGAGGATGCACTCTACTCCCTCATCCAAGTCGTTGATGAATATATTAAACAGCACAGGTCCCAATACCGAACCCTGGGGGACTCCACTAGATACAGGCCTCCAACTAGACTCCATCCCATTCACTACAACTCTCTGGCTTCTTTTCTCCAGCCAGTTAACAATCCATCTAACCACCCGATCATCCAGATCGCACTTCCTCAGCTTATCCGCAAGGATACTGTGGGAGACGGTGTCAAATGCTTTTCTGTATTTTCGAGTATTGCTTTTTAGTCCAGAAACTTCAAGTAGTTTATTAGGTTGCGTAAGTTTCACACAGCAGTGCTTAGTTCTGTGCTCCTCACTGCCAGCTCCCTTTGATCTTCAGGATGTGTCTGCTCCAGCTTGCACTCCACAAGCTCTGAGTTCTGCAGTGTGAGTCTTCTGCTCCAAGACATTCCATCTATCCCAGAACCCATCAGCCAAGAAAACAAGAACAGTTTTTCTTTGCTGACCAGCTGTTTTCTTGCAAAAGAAACAAACCTGTTGTTTTTCATAAGAATCTAGGTGCCTCTTGATTCGAACAGTTATACACCAGTTTTATTTCCTATACTATCTGAAAAATACCCAACGAACTTGGAAATAAACTTTGGAAACTTTCTACTTGAAAGGGAAAAATGTTTCAGATTTTAAGAAAACTTGAAATAGGCTTTTATTCAGAAAATAAATTTGTTAAAAGATTTTAAGAACTAATCCCTGACTGAATTTGTTCAAAACCTTGTGTTTCAACAGAGCCTTTCGTTACATGCTGTTTATTTTGTTCTCTTGTTATTGATAATTTGCTTTAAATTGGAAAATATCTCCTTTTGAAGCCAGCTTGTTTAAGTGCATGACTAGACAATTATATTTATATCTGTGTATTTTCTTTGTAAACATCTCTTCAGAAATTACTGTGAATTGTAACTTCATGCCATTACGATTTTAGGGTAGAATTGCCAGCATTATTTTTTATCAAAGCCTTTAAATGTACTGTGTCTTACAAAGACAAATAAATAGTGAGGTACCTTTCCGAAGGTGGTCACTATCCAAGAGATATACAGGCAGATACATTTGTATACATCATGTTTAGGATAGAAAATATTTCGATGTGTGGAGCTCTGGAACAGAAAACAGAATACTTGGGTGCCGTTCCCTGCTCTGCCACTGACCCAGGTGAGAATATGATGCCATCTCTGTTGGCTTCTATTTCTCTGCCCACAAATTACCTGTTGTATCTTGTAATCACAATTATTTATTCCTATAGCCACTGAGCAAACAAAAAAATTAACCTTAGCTGGAAGCCTAGATGTAATAATGATGGCAAGCTTTTGAGTATGGAATTCCTTTAAGAAAGCTATGACTTGCAGTTCAAAGTTCTTTCATGTGAAGGGAACAAAGGGAAAACAGCTATGAAAAATAACCCAAGAGAAACTTCTGGACAGTATTTATGCAAAAGGAGAACATGTGGGTATTGAGACTCCAAAAGACAAGCTCTATCTTGGCATTTAGTGTGTGCCTGTTTCTGTAATCAAGGACAGGTGACACTAACAAACACCTGGACATGATTTAGTTTTAATCCTGTGAGTAGTTCTTAATACTTCAGAGAATATTCACTTCTCAACAGGAATGCTGAAATGCCTAAAGATAACTTTTTATTAATTCCAGTCTGTGAGATTTCTCTGTTCTTCAGTGAAGGATTTTGGTATAGCTCACATATTTGTGTGAACTTCACCTGTTTCTTATTTTAGTACCTTAAAATAGGTTTAAATTCTTCATTCTTAATTCTGCCAGCTGGCTAGAGAAATATTGCCAATGATATATTGCAGATATGTGAGTGGATATTGAAAGACTACAGGTCAGATTTTGAAAAAAATCATGGTACCTAAAAATCTTTGCAAGTCTTATCCTTGGTGCCACCCTGAAAATCACGTAGCTGGAGAAGAGAAGGGAATTACAGGCTGCTTCATCTGCGCAGGCACTAGATGGCCCTTTCTTTCTTGCTCTGTTTCATAAACCTCAGGCTGCTTGGTCCTGTGCAAGGGTCTTTGAGCGTATGGGCAAGAGAATGTAATGTTATTCTGAATCAATCAATGGTAAGCTCTGTATGAGCTGGGATTTACCTTGGAAAACTTAATGACAAAAATTTCGCCAGGAAGAAAGTTTGTCACATATTGCATTGGCATATGTCATGGAAGGACAGAATGTTTTGACATAGAAGTCTGTCTTTCAGGCTTTTTATCAGTTCAGTTTAACAAAAGTGCTGATGAGATAGGAGATACTTGGCCACATGAAAACCTATCAAAGTAGGCAGTAATATTTAATCAGAATGTTCAAAATTATTTTCTTATGAGGGGCTTAAATATACAAATTTAAGAAAGAGCAAGAGATTTTGCAACCATTGTGTGTAATTTATACTCTAAGCTTCTACTAATATCACTTTTTCATAGATTAGTAAATATGGGTTTAGATATCTTCAACTGCAAAGAATAACCAAGGTTACCCACTGTAAAATCATTTTGTAGTACATATATTTTGCATAATGTTTTGACCTCCAGTTTACATTTGTTGGACACATAAGCCTCCCATGGCCTTCTTTGTATTGATTTGAGAGTGAACTGGAAGGCTGAAATGAGAAAGGAAGGAAACCTACAGGGTGGATTTAAAGATCCATCCAGGGGTCTTTGTATGAACTTAACAGGGATCAGCCTACAGAGTGGGACATACATTTTCAGAGAATCTGTTGCAGTTACTTGATCATTTAAGTTTTGATCCTGAAAATGAATGTTTTACTAACTTTATAGCTCTCGGTCATCTGATAGATTTCAACAAGGTGGAGCTGAAGGTTTCCAGCAATTAGTTTAACACTGCGTCATGTTTGATGAGGAATAATGATTTCTGAACTTACTGTTTGAAACATCCCAGCTCCATAGCTCCGTAAGCTGGGGTGGCTTGGTAAAGGCGCCTTCATGAGTGGTTCCACTGAGTTACACATTTAGGGGATCCAAGATTACACTGTGGGCCTTAAAGTGGCAAAAGAAAGAGGCCACGCCCCAAAACTGGAAGTAAAGCATTGGGATACAGATTGGTGTTTTTGAGGTATTTCTGTATGGGATATGTGTGCCAACTACAGTTAAATTTCAGAATATTGTGGCTGTGTTTATTATTTGCACAGATGACAAATTTTATGTCGTGATTATTCATGTAAAGTTTTTTTTTTTAAGGAATCGTACACTTATGATTTAAAGCTTGCTTCCTTATTGTCATGCATATTATTACTGGCTTTAATTTTCTGTCTATACACTTAAAACAGCTACCTTCTGCTAAACCGTGGAGGTAGCACATCTGTCTTATCCTCCGAGTACCCAGGTGTGATTGATGGAAGTTTACACGTTGAATTAAATCTCAGTGGCATTAATTTATTGTAACTGAAGGTTGAGCAGCACAAAAATGTTTGATGATTACAGAATTAATACCGAATGTATTGAAAAGGAAAAGGCAGTGTTCTGACAGGTCTTGATGTTTATTTTTTTAAAACTTTCTCATCAATAGCTGCTGTCAGCCCGATTTAACAGTAGTTCATGCATTTAGGGATGCCGCGATGCTCTTCTCATTAGCCGAGCAGTAGAATTTGTGTAAGATTGGGTTTCCTCTGAGCGCGGGGAAGGGGAGGAAGCAGGCAGAGATGTCTGACTAGCGCCAAGGGCATCGTTTTAATCAGCAATTTCCCCAGCGCCGCGTTATGCGTGTGCGCGGTTATTGATTTGTTCGCCTCCCGCACCCAGAAGCGACAACCCCGGCCCCGTCCTGGCGGGGGCGGGGGGGGACACACACGCCGCTCTCCGGGACAGTCCCCGGGGCCACCGCTGCACCGAGGACAAAAAGTTGTGACCGCGCCGCCGCTGACCCGGGGAGGTTGCGCCTCGGCACAGCGCCGGACCGCGTCCCCTCCCCGCCGCCCCCCGGGAGCCTTCGGCAGGTGCAGCGGGGGGGGGGGGGGTTCCGCGCC
>VZTO01002458.1:22533-39029 GCA_013400615.1 Syrrhaptes paradoxus
GCCTCTGCCGCTCCCGCCCGGCTGGGTGCTGCCGCCGCCTCCCCCGCCGCGCTGCCCCCCCGCAGCCCGCCCCGCCGGGCTTGAAGGTCACCTCCGCTCGCCCGCCCGCTCCGCAGCCACTTTCCGCGGCGGCTGGAGAGTGGCGGCGCCTCCGCCCCCCGGAGGGTCCGTGTCCGGTCGGTGCGCGGCTCCCGCCGGCCGCGGCTGAGCGGAGCAGAGGAGCCGCCCGCTCCCCCCTGCATCCCCGCGGGGACGGCCCCCGGGTCTCGCCGCTGCCCGCGGAGGTCGCGGGCGGGCCGTGCGCCCCGCAGGCGGTTCGCGGCCAGCCCGGGGGGAGTCGGGCGGGAGCGGCGAGATGCGGCGGTGAGGGCGGCGGCGCTGCCCGCGGGAAGGGGCTGCGGCGGCGGTGGGAGCCACGTCCCGCTGCCACCTGCCCGGTGGGGCCGCTCGCTGCGGGCGGGAGAGCACCGCGATCCTCCGCTGCCGCTGTATGGTGAGTTTCGGCCGGGGCCTGGCGGGGGTCAACGGGGCCGCTCGGTGCGGGGCGTCCCGGCAGGTTCGCGGCGGGGGGAGGTGGTGGGGACCGTGCCCGGCCCCAGTCCGCCCCGCCCGGGCCGAAGCGCTCCTGCGGCCGCTGGGCGCCGCAGCCGGAAAGTTTTGGGGGAGGCCCGGGTAGAGGGGTGCGCGGCCGCGGACGGGGGGTCCCGGAGAGCCGGGGCTGCGGTGGGAGCCAGGCGCGGGGTAACGGGGTCGGTCGGCATCGCACCGGCTCAGCAGCGGCTCCGCTGTGCTCCTGCGAACGGCGTGGAAGGTGCTACGGGGGAAACGCTGGCACGCGAGGGGACTTCCAAAAATTAAGGACGAACAAGAGAAATGGGCAGTCGGGTTTCAGATGAGTTACTGGTTAAAAGAGTGCAGGTATTTAGCTGCTGGGAAACTGCCTGCCTGTAAGTTATCAGCATTTACAGATTTTATAGACGATGCGTTGTATCATCCTCTCCTGCGCGCATCTGTCAGTGAAAAAGGTATCAGTGCTGGCTGTGTATGCGTTCACTACAGGTGAAGCAATGCTATATGCATTTTAAATGTATAGGCAGTTCCAGGTGGAACTGCCACTGTTCAGCAGAGCCATGGTTCTGCAGCATGACAGTGGCATGCATTCTGCGTTTCCAAAAATTGTAATGTGGCTGTTGGAGATTGTGCTGCCAACTTAATGTGGTTCACGCAGATGGTGAAATGAATGTGGTCTGAAGTTTGACTCTGGAGTGATTCACATCAGCGAAGTGTGAAAGATCTTGTCCAAATCTGCAGCTTTTGTTTATCTCCTTTCTGAATTGCAAATGTGGCATGGTATGTTAGATTCTTAAGTAGTTTAGTGATGACTCTTTTTTCACTTCAAATAAAATTTAGCTTATTCAGGACGAGTTGGATCATACAATACAACAGATGCAGAAGATGGTGTCCCAAGAATGTCAGGTCTCTTGCTTTACTCCTTACTCAGGACTTGATGATACTTAAGAGATGAAGGATGTTGTATGTTTCATTTGTCTTTTAGGAATGTGGAAACAGTTGTATGTGTGGGCTATAAAAGTAGAAGCAGGATTTTGTGACTCTGTGATAGAAATTGCTGATTGTGGATGCATTATAATTAAAATAAAGTTAGTCCTCATAATCAAATGAATATAGTTTAGAGTCCAAATAGTCACAGCTGCTTGACAAAATATGCATGACGAAGAGTGGCAGGGGGGTGTGTGTGTGAATTTTCAATGCGTATCTCAATAGATCATTTAGTTTTTAGGAAAGTGTTTGGTATCACATGCTCCAGTTATCAGGATGATAGTAGTGATTTAGAATAGCTCAAACTGTGTTATTTTAAATGTATTTGTATCTTCTTTTACTTGATTAATTTAGAGTTACTGAATTCTGGGGAAACTATTTTTATGTAGCATTTCTGATTATAGTCCATATCTGCTCTCTGTTTTATGTAGGCTTTAAAGGCTTGGCTACCCAAGTTTAATTTACAATTTATTCTTCTGGTAAATACACTAGACAAAGGATTTGGCATTTCCTGAAATGAAGTCTGTGTTTATAGTATCAAGACAATATTTCTTTTTTCTATTAGTACTTAGCTGTGTATCAGCAATATAGCTGTCAAACGTAATGAATAAAATTCACAGTACATGGATGATTTTTACGGTTCTTGTAGTTTAAGTACTTGGTGTCCCTGATGTGATAAGGATGGTTTTTGTGAAAGGGTATCATTAAATGACAGAAATACTGGTAGGAGTCAAGTGTTGGAGATTGTGCATCCAAGAATTAACAATGTGATATATTTCCAGTATAGAATATGAGTACACATGTAGGATTACAAGGTCCAGTTCCCAGCGTTGTGAATTATTACAGTGATGCCTACATACTCTACGCCTCTGTAATCTCTTACTACCATGCACCGCTGACTTGCTGCGAAGGAGGGAGAATGTTATGTCCTTAGGCCATGGCTGCCCAAACGGGTGGTTTTTTTGAAATTTCTCCTGATTTCCTGAGCTGCAGTCCTGCACAAAGCCCCTTTGAAGCATGACATAGAATAGCAAGGCCAAAGGGGACTTGGCCACTCATGTAGTTAGTCCTTCTGCCCAGGGCAGGATCGGCTTGTACCTGTGTCATCTTGGATGGATGTTCATGTACTTTTTCTATTCCCTTTCTTATCTTACATTTCTTCCCACTTTTGCTATTTTTTTCTTCATCTCATTTTTTTCTTCTTAGCGTATGCTCTTACTTATTTTCTAAAGAGTCTTACCTCATTCCCTCCAAACTGTCTCTCCCTCTCGTATGCCGGGTCAGTCTCTCTTCCAGTATTTGTTATTACTTTCTGGAGGGGCCTATTGCTTCTCTGCCAGCCCTACGTATATGCTGGCTTTACCAGTTTTTTGCCAGTTCTTAGAAAGGATTTTATGGAAATAGTGTCCTTGGTCTCTCCTGCAGACAGGTAAGCTTTGTTTAAGGCCAAAGGGCTGTTCATTATTCTCTTGGACTGGGGGAAGTTGAGCTACTTGGAAATACAGGACAGAAGAGATCAATGGCTGAGTTAAATAATTCACCATCGCTAATTTATCATGCTGTAGCTTTGAAATGGCATTACCTGATTTTTAAATCTAGCATTATATACCGTAAAGATAGAATTCTTGGTTTTGGTCACAAGAAGAAATATTATTTACAGTTACGGAAGGTATGGCTACGTTAAGCATTGTCTGAAATGGGTAGCAGTCTGAAAAAGATGAATCTTCCTTAATTAAGATTGATATATGGTACTACAGCTTGAGAGAAATATAGCAGCTGAAAAGTGCTTACCTTTTAGCTCTGTGTTTCTTGTGCATCCATTGGAACTCTCCCCACTGGTTTCTTGGATCTCGGCTCCCTTCCATTTCATGTGGGAGACTGGGGATGCTGTTGTCTCATGCACCTTCGCAAGGGAGCATGTGAATAAAGAGTTAGGAAACAAGTGAACCGTCAGAGAGGTTGAAACAGTAGCAAACAGTATTAGGTGACCTGACGGTTTATGGTCTTGATTGTGAAATCATTTAAATCTGCAGCAGAAATTCTGTTGACTTGATTGTGCCAAATTTGAGCTATACTATTTTCTGAGAGCAGAAAGCTCCTGTCTCTCAGATCTTTTCCCAAGTCATTAATGAGAAGTCTTATTTTTTAATTGTTGCTTAGTTGCACTTTTTTTGTGAGTAGTTTATTTTTTAAGTTAAATAATTGATTTTTTCTGTTCCCATAATTATTTTGCAGTGCAAATCCTCTTCTTGAAAGTGTAATGCCATCTCTGAAACTTTGTTATGTATTCTTGAATATATTCATAGTAGATACTTTTTTAACCCCTATTCTGAATATACGCTTTTATGATTAAACAGGAAACTCTTTATGAAATTCTCTATCAGTATTTATTACACTTTCCCTTCATAAAGGTACTATTTTTTCTAAAATTTATTATGCCAAAAATGACACTTTACTGCAAATAAGGTAGTTTTGTCTGTGTCCTTTAAGTTAATGCGCTGAAAAATGAATGTAAACCAAAAGAAAATCTTAAGAAAATCTTACCTGACACAGGAAAACACTTTTGGGGTGCTGGGATTTCCAGTGGTATGTAACAGCAGTACTGTAGCACCTGTAATGTTCTGAAGAGCACAAAGAAGCGGTCATGTGTGATTCACAGTATGGATTACAGTTAGATATTGAACAATATCCAGTGCTAAAAATATGCTTGTCATAATTACTACTACTAATTTTGGCCAAATAGGTGTAGTTTAATGTCTCTACTCTTATCTTCCAAATTTTGGACTTTGCAGAGAAGCTGTCCAGAAGTAAGAATATTTATAAATGGAGTTTTTAATAAGTATTCAGAAATTCAAGATAGTTTTTGAAGTGTATTACAAGGTATTAAGTATTTGTCTCATTTCAAGGGGAAAGCAACTATTAGGTATTTGGCAAGTATGTATCCTTCAGAAATCTAAAAGTTGTTTGAGGTGTCTGTAACATGAAACACCTACACAAATCTGAAGCTCTATTACAGTTTTTTCTCAAAGGTAGTTAAAAAGCCCAGAACATTTTGCAACTTTAGGTGCAGTCCTAAAATCCCCTGTTTCCAAACAGCAAGATGTTATTGCAGCTAATAGCCTGAAAGGAACAAGGTAAATAAACAATTCTGGATTGGCAGGCGCCTTAGTACTTACCTTTGCAATTCAGTGCCCTGAAATTAAGATAACTGCCTGGAGTGGGAAACACTGTGCCACCGACCGGGAGTGTCTGTCAGCGGGAGACTGGCTGCAGTCAGTGAGATTTTGTAAAAATGACCGAGCAAACTCATATCCATTAAAATAATTGCCACTCCGCTTCAGATGGAAGGGTGTAAGGGAATACTGTTACAGCAGGTTGAGCTGAAAGTCTTGGATTGTGTTAAAGGGCAAACATGCAAAAGTGAATCACTTGTAAGACAAATGGCGTAATGATGACTGTGGGGCCAGATGCAGCAGTTTGTGAGCAGCATTACAAACACTGCACCAGCATACGCTTTCTCTCAGTTTGCAACACTCTTGGTTTCAACCCTCCAGTGTACAACCCTTGACCATGAAAGTTTAGGGTACAAAAAGAAGAGATTATGATTCCAGAAAAAGGAATTAAAAGGAAATAGTCTAGAATACATTTCAAGCATTTGCCATTTTTTAAGCTTCTCGTTATTAAACAAGTGGTAGCGAGAGACAGAGTTAGCGAATCTTGGCTTTCTGCTGTGTTTTGTAGTTCATTGATCTTGAGTGTGTCACCATGCTGTTTGTGATTCAGACTTCTCCTTTACTTTTGTGCATTTATTAATCACTTTTCCATTAAAGTTTTTAGGATCTAATAAAGTATGAATACATGCTGAGGTACTTTTCTTGGTGAGGATGTTCAGAGGACCTGGCTCTTCTGATTGCTCATTCCAAAGGTTTTCTAGGGATTTTATTGTCTCTGAGTTCAGGCTCCGTATTAGGTGTGAGCAAATATTGTGTGATCAGAACAATAAGAAGCTCGCCTGAAAATACACATTTTTTCTCCTGAGAAATTCAGGAAATGCAAACTTCATGTCTAAAATTTCAACTCTAAATGTGAAAGTGTGAGTACGTGAAAACGTGGGTGCGTAATTTAGGAGAAGGGTTAAATGAGGAAGTGCCACTGTGTCAAATAAAAATATTCTGATAGTTAAAGCAGTTGTAGACAATGTGGAAGAACACCTGTGTATAGGTGGGAGAAAATACAAGCCATATTGGGAAGTTGTACTTGTGTCAAAAGTAACAGGACAAAAGTTTTGTTATGTTGAAGTCAACACCATCATCACATGAGGTGGAACGGTGGCAAGTTCATGTATACTGCTTTAGGGGGAAAGCCCACTGCAGTTGGAATTGGTTTCCTTGAATGGAGGTTGCTCTGTAGTCTGTCCTTTGGCTGTTTTATGTCTTTTTTTATCTTTCAAATATCTGTAACTTACACATGAGAAGACACATGCAGAAAAAAGTTGCATATGTAGCAGTGTTGTCTTACACAATCCGACAGTCTGTTGTGGAGTTTCTTATTTTGGTAACAAAATGAGTGTTAAACCTTTGAGAACGTCAAACAGATCCAGAGCCTTGGCTTTCAAAATCAAATGTCATGTAATTGTCTTGTTGTCTTGAAAGAACATATTTATATGTCTGTCCGTTGTATAGAGACAGTTGTCTTTCGCAGAAGTAGTTCGTCTGATGAATAGGCATTGCTCTTTCCCTGGATAGCCAGTTCCTGAGTTTCTGCTTTTACCTTTTAAATCTGTTGTTTTGTTAAATTGGTCCTAGATGTCTGATTTTTTTTTTCCACCATATGTTGTAGAGGTTTGACATTTTATAGTTTGGAGAGATGGAAATAGACAATGTTGAATGGCACCGATCCAGGAAAAGGCTTAATAGTCTTTGTCAGAGCCAATATTGGTATCTTTGTCTGCCCTGGCAAAAAATCCAGTTTTCTCATAAGTATTGATTTTCCATATAGTAGTGGCCCAAACACGTAGATTTCTTTCTTGGCAGCTAATTAAAAATATGGCATAATAATCACTTTAGGGAGCAAAGTAAATACTTAAGATAAAACTCTTATCAGTTCTTACTAAATTATGCACATAGTTTGTTGAGCAAATGAATTTGGTAGTAAATTACTGTCCTGTAAACAGTCCTTATACGAAAATGTAGAATATAGTAATAAACACAAGTTTTAGAATAATCTTCTTTTTAAGATTTATGTAATTATGTAACATTTTGCCTTGGAATGCAGCATAGTCTATGCGTTCCTTGACCATAGAGCTCGCAGTCTTGCTTCTTCCGTGGGAAAAAATACTGAAGCATCAGTTTCAAGTCATGCTACTGGGTGGTTGTCTTTGATCAGTGTCACAGGAAATAATCTGATGAAATATTATCTTCTGTTACAATGAAACTCTGCAGTGAAGCTCTACGATTTAAAAAAAAAAAAAAAAGTCACTCCACTACAGACAGTCCACTGTGTATGTGAGTAGTTACTTAAATGTCCTGTCCTCTAACATCGAAGGTGAGCTACCTGAAATGTCATCTGCCACATGGTGATATCCATTTTAAGTCTGCAACAATATAAATGCTAAGGAAGTCCCAGAGAGCAGTTTGAACTGAGCTACATAGAGTGACCCAGCAGGAAGATTAATGGATCTAGATATCCTTTGATCTTTCTGTGATATTAGACCCCCTTTTCCCACTCCTTAATTTAGGACACTCTCCAGATGTCTCTTTCACTTCATGATGACCTCTCCTCTGTTGCCATCGTGATAATGTGTTAGTCTGCAGCTGCCTCCGCAGGGGGACCAATTGGGTTTTCCCTGGTCATTGCAAGTATTGAACTCTTGCCAAATACCAAAATTGTCCATACTGCATGTTTTGCACACTTGCTTCATTGTCAATGTCCTTGACTTAAAAACACATTATTTCATTATCATTGTTTTCCAATCTCTGATACCTATCCAGGAGTTTTTGTTTTGTTTTGTTTTGTTGTTTCTGGTTTACAATGTTGCTTTCATTTTGTTTGGGTGCTGAATCTCTGTCTGAAGCTGATTATTAAGGATCTTATGCCACTGTGGGAAAAATCAACCATAAAGCCCAGTTGTTGGATGGAGCAGGTTAGAAGCTTCCCTAGTAGCCAATGCCCAGAGCACTCTGGGGTACAGCACACAAATAGATTCTTCTGCTTTGGATAAGCCTCATTCTAAAATCATATGTTCTTTGATACCGAAGCCATATTTTGCTCCTCCCACTGTAAAATGCCTTCAAATCGGTGGGCTTTGGTGCTGATACAGTCTTTCATCCTCACTCTGGGAACTGTCATACCCAATAAACCACCTGATTAATCAGGACTTGCTGGAACCTACTGGTTCAAATGGGCAGAAGGATGCAGCCAAGTAGTCTGGCCCCTTTGATCACTTTGAGCACAGTTTTCAGCAATTGCCGTTTCACTGCAGCTATATAATCAGCTTCTGGTGATGATGCTTCTTACTTGTTTTCCTTTTAATGTGGTTAGCCTGAGGTTTTGCCCTTCCCGTTGTTTCAGTCCTCCTGGTTGTATTCTTGCATTTGAATCAACTCAAACTTCTGTTTCTTTGCAGCCAGAGAACCGCCTTTCCTAAGATATGTATGTATGTTAGCACCTGAGTGGATTTTAAAAACAGACTTGAGTATTGCTTGAAATCTCATTATGTACAAACTTGTCTGTGTGGGAACGTAAATATTTTATTATATTCTAAATATGGAGGTGCTTTTTTAGTGTAATGCATCCAAATGCGTGCCACAATAAACTTCTGGTACTGTGAGTTCTGCAGCATTGTGGGGGTCCCTCGGAGACAACTGAAAAGGATGGTGAGGTCATAATACCGTCTCTGTGTCCTAGGTAAAAACCCTGTCTGTAATCAAAAGTAACTTAAAACAATTTTAAAACAGGAAGTGATCAAATTTAGGAAGATACAATTTCCTTATAAATTTTATACAAAGATGTAATATACCAATAATAGATGAGACAGGACAAGAAAATAAAAACATACAATGAAATAAAAACAAATATGTTTAGACATAATGAATGCATAAAAGTCTCTTGTTGTAATAAGAGGTGTACATCTTTTTTTGTTACAGGAGCCCATAGTATGGTTCCAGTTTCTTTAGAAATCAGATAAACGTTGCTATTGCACTTTTAAGTTTTATATTCTTATGCTAAGAGCTCTCTTACTAAGTTCAATGATGCTACTGCTGTGGAGGCATGTCAGTTTTGCTTACTACAGTCAAAAGAAATGAAGACTTTCCTAGGCAGTTTAAGGGTTTTTTCTCTTCTAAAAGCCAGCGATAGTGTCGCACTGTACATATATTATGGTCTCTATTTGCATCTGGTAGAATTATTTCCACTTCGAAAAGAAAAAACCCTGTGGTCTCATGGTAGCCATTGCAGTAGGTGTGTTCCCAAAGTGTGGCACTTCTCCAGTCCTGATTTTCCTATTTGTTCTTCTCTGTTGGCTCTGGAAATACTGAGGTAAAAGTAACAATTAACAATTTTGTTTTTGCTAGTATTGCAGCTGTCTCATTCTGCTAAAACTGCTATTTAGCGAAGAGGTAGGAAAGGAAGGTTTGCGTGAGGCATTGTAATAACACCGAGGTGTGAAAGAGCTATTGTTCGGAGAACACAAGGGTGCAGAATGCTTTCAATGTGGTTTGCTCATGATCTTTTGAATAATTTCTTTTTCTCAGTTTGCCTGTGACAGAAATTGCGGGGGTAGGTCTGTACCAGCAAATAACTGTTATACACCGTATGTGATTGGCTGACTTGGAGGAACTTTTTGGGTTTTTAGACTTTATCGGTGCTTTTACAGTGGAGAATAAAGGATGAAAGATCACGGAATGGGCAGTTGGACGTACATGGCAAAATCCTTCTTTTAGCAGGTACATCAGTGCATCGCTGACCAGCATAACTGGCTGATGTTAGTAACATCATGCGTTACTGTAGTCGCACAAACACCCATGCACACAGACAGTGCCAGCGTGATAGATACAGTACCAGATCTTTTGTATCTCCTCCTCAAAATGTCTGATCTCTCTGGCGTGTGTTTCTGAGGCCAGAAGCTGAAGTTTTCAGTGTGCTGCCTGGCAAACAGCAGGCAGCAGTGGCAGGAAGTCTGCGTGGTTGTACTTCAGGCTTATCCTGGGTAATTTGGGCTTTTGGGAGAACGTTGGTGAGCACGGTTGGCTCCTTGGCTGCTCTTCATCCCCCTTTTTTTTTATAATTGGCAGTAGTAACAGCGATACAGGTGAAAATCAGGTCTCTTGACAGTTAGTGGTAACGCAGGTACCAGTACCTTTGTTCCAGTCAGCTCTGTTACCTGGGCTCGAATAGCAAATTTGGTTTACAGTGGAGACTACAGAGTTAAAGTTCTGAAGGTCTTGTCGGGATCTGTATCCTGAACTGCTCTGCAGCTGATGCTGATTGACGTTGTATGCCTGACCTCTTGGCATGGTGGGGTTTTGGTGTGGGTTTTTTACTGTTGTGTTTGGGGGGTTTTCTGTGTTGTTGAAAATAAAACAATAATAGAGCATCAACAATTCTTAGAATCAGTGTTGCTTTGTAACATGTCTTAAAAGAGATGCAATTCTTAATAAACATATGTAACAGTCAATATAGTGCTTCTCTGTGTTAAAGCTTTGCAAGCAGGCAAAATAAAAGAAAGCTAGGAAGTCTGCTGTGATGTTAAAAATAGTGTAGATATTTTCCTGTTTTGATATTTGCACTGTCACAAAGGAGTAGACTGAAATGTGAATCCAGATTTCTAAGGTAGGTATATTCTTGTGGATAGTAAATTTTACAAGAGTAGAAATAATATTAATCATAACAGGGAAGAAGAGCACTGTTGGTGTCTTTTAATCTGGTGTCATTTGGGCTCCTCTTGTTACCTCCCTCATTAGTTTTGCTGATACGCATCAGAGCAGTTCATGGTGGAGGTCGCACCACTGAGGATCACTGCACTTTGAGTCCTCTCAAGTACCAAGAGAAAGGGTGTCTTTTTTTTTTTTTTTTTTTTAATGTCTCAGGCCTGATATCTGTGAAATAACTGTGGCGACAGCATGTGCTGGGTTGACTGGGGAAAACCAGCTATCCCATAGTCAAAGACTGGCTCTGGGGATCTCCAAGGGATGTGCTTTTTCTCTCACTGCTGAAAGGCTGGCTGTTGTCATATGTGGATTTTAAGAATCTGGAATCACATACTAAAGAGTAGGAGGATTTTAGGGTAATAACATATTCTCCTTTCTTTTCTTTTCCTTTTTTTTTAAATAATTTGCTCTGCTGATGTTTAATATATTAGAAGTTTAAATAATTTAATAAAACTGTCTCAAATGAGGAAATTGAAAGGGAATTCCAAATGAATGTTATAACGCAGTAGTATTGCAGCTTGACACTTCAGTATGGGTGGTCCTTCCTGGCACGATGCTGAAAGAGTAAGAAATGCCTCATCTTAGGACTGCGTGCATGCACACCTATGAAGGATGGACAGACTGGCGACAAGAGAAGCATGACTGATGTCACGAGATGAGCTGTGTGTTTCTGCCGATAGTTGAACATGGGAATTGGAAAGTGTCTACTGTAGATTGTGTGAGTAGTTGGGTTCTTGTGAAATTGCTTGTGAATTACTTGCTCTTGTGCTGATGCTGTGTGTGCTGCATAAACGCTTGTGGCTCAGTTGTTGGGTGTCTCTGCGTGTCGCTGGCAGTCAGCTCTGTTCCCTGGCAAGCGCTCACTGAGTGCTTGGTTTTACACTGCTGTGTGTGGCTTGTGTCACTTAAGAGGTTGGTCTGTGCTGTCTCCTTCCTCTGGGTGGAAGGTTACATGAACCATTGCTTCACGGCTGAGGCATACAGCTGTGAGGCGGACAAGCTGGTACTGCGGCTGCTTCTTGTCAGAAGCACATATTTATCTGGTTTTCTAAAGGTTTTTTGTTAAAGATTCACAAGGAAGAGAGCTGTGATTTTTTTCATGTTTAAAAACTCCTGTCACCTCTTCTAGGATGTCTAGCTTAAGAAATACAGATGCTGGTTACTGCATGCAGTGAAAATGCAAGTGAATTAGAAAGGTGAATTCAGTGTTTTCATTTATCCTTTCACATGTATTAAATGTATATAGCTAATGAGCTGATAAAAGGAATTGACCTTGCAGCTGACATTTGTTTTGGAAGTGCAAAAATATGAAGGTATTTATCATTTCCGCTAAGCACAGCTTGGCAATTGTTCATAGTTAATGATTTGTATCATTGTTTCTAGGACTAAGTTTATGCCTCAGTATCTATGTGCAACACGTCCGAGTTGCTGACACTATGAACTATAATTTTGAATTCCTTCTATTTTGTGTTTAAATTATCAACCATAACTTTGTGTTATAGCACACACAAGGGAGGAAATGCTAAGCTGTGATTCCAACAGCAAGCATTACATAAATATATTGCACTCTCTTCAAATAATAAATCTAGAAGTGCATGAAGATTTACAGAATATTCCATAATCACAATGATGCCAAGTTAGAGCTGCTTTAGGAACTATGTGCATTAACTAGGATTTTTGACTTTTGCATGCTGTAGATTTGAAAGCTGTTCAGACTTCTGGACGGTATTCTGATCATCAAAATACCTATGTTCAATGTGTTGAATGACAAGAGATAATGGATCTTCTGCAGCGTATTTTGGTAATACTTTCAGTATGTGGTTTGCTTGATGATTACTGTGTTTTCTTTACATGTGTTCTTTTGCTATGGCACCAATACAAATAAAATCTGTTCTTTTAATTTGCTAACCATTACAGTGAAACAATACATAGCATTATGAGCCGTGCCTGAGTGACAGGTATAGTTACATCTTTGGATAGTAAATTGGAAATACTAATCTCTTGTTGTCAAAGAAATTAGGGAAATAATTACTTAAATGTAAATTATCTGCCCTATCACTGAACATCTTTATACAAATTAGGCAAAAATAATTTCCTTTGATACTTTAGAAATCAAATATGGAAGAGAAGTATATTTGTGTAGGCTGTTTAGCTACAGAATGTCATGCACGCTTTAACATTGGAAGTATAGAATACTATTTTAATTTGTCATATTCAGATATGGACAATGATAATTTGTTATGCAGCCCCGTTAGATCAGAATAAAATGTTGAGGGCATGAAATCCTAATCTTTAGAGAAATGCATTTATAGAATGCCAGCAGATGTCAGTATGTTCTTGTTATATAGCCCTCTTGTTTTTAAACAGTAATTTTCCTTGAATTAAATAATATGGGAGGAAGTAATGAGTGTTGTAACACTATCTTAATACAGGTCTGTTGGATTCAAATATTTCACTGAAAAGGGTTTTTTTTCCTTTCAGTTTTCTAGACCTGGGCTGGCACAACATCCACGTACACACTAACTTTCACTGTATTTAGCTACTCATCAGGCTGCTTAAAGAGCATAGTTTAAAATGCTTTGCTAAATGGGGATGTATTATTGATAATATAGCACCTTAGTTTCTTATTGAGCTTTTTTTTCCCTCTGTAGAAGTTTTTTTTAGTATAGATTTCCTTCATATATTCTGAGGCATTTTGAAAATGCTGGCGTGCTTCTTTCTGTTTGCATAGCTAGTGAGTGTGTTTGAACTCTGATGTGTTTAATCAAATCTGTCTCTCTAATTTGGAGATTATTTTGTCACTGTTTATACATGGTAATAAAAACAGATGAGCTGTTTCTTTTCTTCCTTGTACTTCAAAAATCAATACTATTGTGACATTGTGGAGAAGCCTTTCCCTTCTCCTCTGAAAGCACAAAGCGGTGCCATACAGTGGGAAAGGATGTAGAATTCACAGTCTGGAGGACTCACCATATTAAACTGACCTCAGTTTTTAAAACAGCGATTTGAATGAACATCATGGAAAGTTTCCAGGTTGCACTTTCAGGGTGGTGGGCGGATGGTGCTTTTAGAAGGTATGGATGAACAGATGGAGTCTGTAGCCCCCATGAAGAAAGTTTGCAGCCTACTGGCAGGTAATCCAAACAGAATCCTGCGCTGAGATGGTGTTCCACTGGTAGCACAGAGCTGATATTGAAACTCCCATTTAAATTTTTGGTTTTGTTCTTCTCTCCGTTGTGTTTGTCAGTGCTGTCTCTGTAAGGAGGGATGTTCTGCACCTCAGAGAAGATACCTGTTTCTCCTAACGTAAAACTTAAATACTTCAGTCTCAATCTGATACTTTTGACCATTGTCCGACTTAGACAGCAAACCAACACCAGAAGGGTAAACCCCATGATTTTCAGTTGCAGATACCTGAAGCACTTGGTGCCTCAGTGTGTTAGGTGTTGAAATAAGTGGTAAGAAACCTGTCTGAAGGCAAAAAGACTTAAGGAACTTAAGGTTCTAGTAGGGAGCTACTATAGATTTTGGCCTAGTGTGTTCCTTGTTTTTGTAAATTCACAGTCATAAAATATTGCAGCTGTCACTTCAGGCTTTTTAATTACATTTCTAAGCAGAAATTTATTTTACATTTTCTCTTTCTTCAACCCTCTTTTCAAGCTCTGTCATCTTAAAAGAGTTTCTTTTACATGCAAGACCTATTTATTGTGACTTATTCCTTGTTTCTTCTCATCTCAGATTGTTTCCGTGATTTTCAGATCATGCAAATGAGAATTGAGGCAGGGAAGACATATAAGAGAGATACTTAACTCTGGAGTAAAAAAACCCATACAGCATTACTGAGGTTGTAGTTCTGGAAACAAGGCTATTTTATTTTCAAAGAGTGGTTTTACTGCATTTGCCCTTAATGCTATTTGTAGAGATGCTGATGAACACGCAGAATCCTGTTAAATATCATGTCTAAATTAGTCCTAAACAACTTCTTTGCATGATACACTAATATAATTAAGTTCAGGGTTTGGGATGTTTGCCTGGAGCTGAATGGAAGAAATTAGAAAATTATAGTCTCTTTTCATTTTAGTGTGGGGGAGAGGATAAAATGTAGATGTTTGAGGGTCTGCATTTGTAATGTTTGAAAATTTATCTTCTCTTTTTGTAGTGAAAATAAAAACAAAATATTTTTCCACCACTGAATAAAAAAATAAGAAGCAGTATCATGTATTGTTTTGACATATTTTCTCCCATGGCAATGTAAGTACTTTCTTATAGTTGACTCTGATTAACAGCCTCCTGAGAATGTCTTTTGAAAAGCTGCAAAATATATATGTAATTGATTTCCTTATGTAGCTGGCAGTGTTGTTACACCTTGGACTCCTGAAAATCAGCTTCTTAGTAAAAATGGGTGGAATCTCCATCATGCTTAATATACAGTTCTAACAAACTGTATTTCACTGAAATTCATGGTCAACCTGAAAGATTGTTGCTACAACTTCTGTTTTATTTATGAAGATGTAGGCTTTACAAATGAGTAACTTAAGGGAGCAGGTTTTTTATTAAAATATAGGCATATGGATCAAAATACCAAATGTGAGCATTTACGTGTGGCTTGCAAAGCTCGCTCATTCAATCTTTATGTTGACATAGAATCATAGAATCATTAAAGTTGGAAAAGACCTCAAGGATCATCAAGTCCAACCCAACACCACCTAACTCACTAAACCATGTCCCTAAGCACCACATCTACACGTTTCTTGAACACCTCCAGGGGTGGTGACTCCACCACTTCCCTGGGCAGCCTGTTCCAATGCCTGATCAATCTTGCAGTGAAGAAATTTTTTCTAATATCCAGCCCAAACCTTCCCTGGTGCAACTTGAGGCCATTTCCTCTTGTCCTNAGGTGCGGACATATGTAACTTGAGAGCAGATGAATGGCTCGGTTGTTCATTTTGTCCATGTACTTCATATGTAAATGTCTGAAAGTGTAATCTTGCAGTCAAGATAGTGAGGAATTAATACAATAAATCTTAAAATTAATTTTGATCAGTTACATATTAACAATGGTCTTATAACGTTTTAAACTTTATAAATTTTTTTTTTTTTTGCAATACAACTTTCATTAGGTTAGAATTTAAACTTTCCTCTGTGTGTGCATTTGTACTTTTTGGAAGAGATTTATGGGAAAACTATTAAAAAATGTTGCAGAAATCTTCTGACAGTACTTCCAGTTCCAAATATGCTCTTAGTTAATAAAGATTGCAGATGTCAAAGACTGCTTTGAGTTAATTTTCATGTTCTTGCACGTAATTACAAATACCCCAGCTGTCTGTTTGTATTTTGGTCTGATAAGAAGGTACTGTTATAGATGATGCTGGATGTTATACAGACACATGCTTCAGGATGCCGACTGTTTGTCTGAACTGAAATAGATATAGGTGGTGGCTGCAGTTTACAAATGGTCTTAAGTCTTGAAATTTTCAGAAAAATGGCAGCTGTTACAATAATTATACACTCTCATTCCTCAAAACTTAGTATTTTATGTAAATCTAAACTCTGAAATGAACTATAAAACATTTGAAACTTGTTGGAGGTGTATGCAAATCCAGATGGATGTGGTGAACTGTAGTACAAAAAATCAACTTCAAATTTTCTGCAGTATGTAATAGATCTAATGGCATCAACTTTGTTAATTTTGACTTTGGTAGCTTCATAAAAGCTTATGAAACTCTCTAGAAAGATATTTGCTGTGATATTTTCTTCACCCTTGAATTAAATAAGGGTTGTAGTTAACGTGCACTCAAATACAATTAAATTTGTTTTATTGCAGTTTGTTTGAGTTTTTTTTCCAACCTATTGAAAATGTTTCTAGAAATAGATTTTTAAGCAAACTGAAAGCATATAGGCAGAGTTTACTAGTGTAATCAGATCTGTGTATGCTGAAATATAATATGTACAGCTTGTGAGTTTTACTGTAAGAATAGTATGAAAAACTTGCCCAAAAGCAGAGTGTCTTTT
>VZTO01002459.1:0-18553 GCA_013400615.1 Syrrhaptes paradoxus
AGCAGATACAAAAACAACTTTAGGATTAGACACAAATCCTGAGCTTCACTTTTCGTTATTTTTTAGACCAGAAATTACTAACCACTATAACAGGAGCACCATAATTTTCTATCCCCTTTTGGCAAAGTCTGGCCTTTCCTGCTGTAGTTGTAGCAACAGATCCCAGAATAAGAAAATAAGAAAGCAAGAAATGTTTTGACATTTAAATGCTATTGCACTTATTCTGGACTGAGAATATGGACAGGTCAATACTTGTCTTTTGAAACTATAACTATCAAGATTATTACAAAACCTTAAAATACTCCTGTGTCGGGGTAAATGAACCTTATGCTGCAATTTCTTAAGAAAAACACTTTTAAAAATTTTAAAGTTTTGAAAAGGACATCATTCTCCCCGTCTCTGGGTTTTGTTTGGCTGGTTGGGTTTTATGATGTCTTATTTTTTTCCCGGTGAGAAAGCCAGTCACCACTAGCTTTCATTGAATATTCCCCACTCTTTTTCTGCACCTTTTTATTTCCTTTGTTAGTGTACAGTGCCAGGTTCATATGTTTATGTCACCACTCATCATGGTGACTGAGGCTGAGTGGCTGAGGCATGTCCCTGCCTTTTTGTTTTGCACCACAAAAGTGCTGCTAGGACCCTCAGGATTAAAACTTAGCATCTCTACTGTTCGAGGTTTGAAGGCAAGGGTTCTTGACGGAAAGGAGGACCAAAGCCCCACTAATGTTAGAAGAAAAATTCCTTCTTGAGTGTTTTCACAACAAGTTGAGCCTGTTAGGTATCAGCCCAAATAATGACTTTGTGCTTCAGTGGAATGTTATCCACTTGTCTCACTTTTCTCTGCACAAGTGCAGAGCAGACCAGCTGGCATGGTCTGTTTCCCAGGCAAGGAGCAGAGGGAGTTCTGTCACTTCAGCTTTGGCCGTCTCACAAAATTCCATCAGCTCTATGATTCTATGATTCTATGGTTAGCACACTTGGGCAGTGTATAGGTCCACCTGAATTCAGTGAAACATCTACAAAAGTTTTTTTTGTCTTAAATTATTGTGTTATATTATTACTTTATGTTATGAGTAAAATATCATATTTTTGACTGGTAATGAAAAATAGTATAATTGGAGTTGTAGCACAAAATTCAAAGGAATACTGTTAATAGCTCTAATTTTTCTGAACACTAGACTGCCTGTTAAGATCTCAATGCAAAGAGTTCAGTTCAAGATGTTAAAAACAATTATTGAAGTTCTGTGCTATCGTGTTATCTTTTATTCTTACATTACTCACTGGATTACTACTATGGTTAGCACTGCATAACACAAACCTTGTTCAGAAGAACTCCCAATTTTACAATGAAACTGGAACCTCTAGAGAAATTAGTCATTTTAGGTATTAGTCTAGCTATATTTGCCTAATGATCTACACAAATATATATATATATGTATACACATATGTGTATATACAGCTGTGTATATACATTTTATAATATTTTATTCATCAAGTAAAACTCCAAAAAGCTATTACTACTAATAATTTATTATGATTTACTGAAAGTGTTACATTTCAGGAGATTTAAAAGATTATGCTTTTATGGATTAAGATCACACAGGCAACTCAGTGTACTCCCTATACGTGTTACTTCAGTGTCAGTAGCATAACTTTAACAACAAATTAGTTGGATTTGAAATATACTCTTTACTAAAACATTTTGCAGTATATTTCTAGCTGAAGCTCTTTCTAGGTTCAGGAGTCTGGTAGAGAAGAAACAGTCATTCCAGAGGCTGCTGGGGACCTTGCCATGGGTAAAAAAACCACCATTGCTAGGGGTCAGTACTGGGGACAGAGCAGGTTTGCTGGCCTCTGCTTTGTGCTCCACTGTGCATACTTCTGCCTCTCCCAGCTGTGTTCTAGGCTGGCTTTTACACAGGCCTCTCTCTTAACATGGACTAGAAGGGTGTTTTACCCACTTTAATCAGGATCAGCTAGAACAAAGGCTGCAAGAATCCTTTGTCATGGGCAGCTGACATAGTTCATTAGAAGATGCTGACTCTACCCTTACCTTAGCATTATCTCTGTCTTCACCCAGCTGCAGCTGGAGTCCTCCAGTTCCTCAGAGGGATCCTGAGAATCCCTTGAGTGCCCAGAAGCTCAAGGAGATCTCAAGAGGAACTCAAAAAAAGCAGAGCACAGAAAGTGCAGTCCAAACTGCTGCATCTACTGACAGCCTCTGCTGGCTGTGCTATCCAGGCCGTTTGAGTTTTGTCAAAAGATATAGTCACTGAGGTCAGAGAAGACACCCCACAACCAAGGAACACTCTCCTTAGATCCATCTGGTGGGCAGGGTTACAAAGCCTGAAACTATGTCTCTTTGCACCTAGCTTATCCAGTCATTTCCTTGATTCTGCATGAAACCTTCTCTTTACGGCATCTTGAAAAATGCACTTTCTGCATGCAAAACATAGTAAGCAATGCATTTACAGTAACCAGTGCATGAAGGTGGGGAGCAGGGCCAAGAGCCAGACAGGAAAAAAAAAGTGAGGACACACTCTGGGTTTAGCCAAAAAAATGGGCTACATGTTCCAAGATACACATCATATCAGTGTGAAAACTAGCAGAGTTCTCCAGTGTCACCTGTGTGTTCTTAAAATATGATGTTGACTGACATTCAGGAGTAGGGTGTGTTCCTATAGGACTATTTCACATTGGGTATATGCAAAAAGGTAGTTAATATACACCTGCATCCTTGTGTGTAGATCTGTAACTATTATTTTGAACTAATATACCTTTTTAATGTAATTTACCCAGTTAAATCTTCAGTAGTCATGACAAAAAGCAGCTTATACACAAATAATTAATGTTATTCTAATTCTAGTCCTCTCTTTCTTCCTTGATTAAAAAAAACCTGAATTTCACTCCATGTATTAATCACAAGCACTGTTGTTGTACTCTTTCAACATAAGGCTCAGTACTGCAATAACACATAGTAACAGGCTTACTGTCCCCTGTCTTCATGACCTCAGTAAAGTAAAATCCATGTGATTTTTCATTGTAGTTCAGGGTAGTAATCACTGCTACACCTTGCAACTGGGTTGACTTACACAGACTGAATTCCAAGATTTAACATTTCCATGGTCAGGATTATATTCTGTGTTTTCACCTACTGCACTATTTCCCCACTACAGCTGGAAATAAAAGACCTGTGTCAAGGCTATGGCACTGTCTGTCATTGCAAATTCAGAAATAACTCAAGGGTTGCAAGCACCGAAGGGCATACAGGGGTGCCCATGCGAAGACAGCACAGCAGGTTTGATCATCTTTTTATTCGCTTCCAATATCCGCCGGGTTTAACTTATTTCATTTATTGTTAGAAATAGTTATTTTTTTAAAAGGCTTCTAATTTCACCACGGCTTCATGTGGCAGATGCAGTGTGCAAGAGATGCATGGTGCTGTATCTTTCTCAATCATGCTTCCTTGTTCTCAGTATCATGATACTGCTCCTGAACTGTCTGAGACCAGTCAGTGCTCCTGCACCTCTCAATTTGCTCAACATCACCACACAACGTGGCCAATAGACTCCCAAAGACTTTCCTTAGCTTAAGCTCCAGTGGCTGAGCAGTACAGCAGCTAAAAAGATGAGAAGAATGCAGGCAGCACTCTTCTGGGTGGGAAAGCAAAGGGTATGCAGAAAGATTATGTACCCTATTGCAAAAAAAAATTGAATTCCTTATTAAGTGTTTCTGTAATTTGCACCTACTCTTTAAAATCCCAGTGGAAAATTGAATGTAATACACTAGAGAACAGCTCATCAGGCTCACAGAAACCTGAAATTACATTGTGGTGTGAACCCAGTGAGTGGCAAACACCGGGGATGGGGGAGAGAATTAAAGGGGGAAAAGGAAAAGAGACTCATGAGTTGAGATAAGAACAATGTAATAACTAAACTACAATAATATTGAAAATAATAATAATGATATATGTAAATATGCAAATGAGAGATACACAATGCAACTGCCTACCACCTGATAACCAAGTCTCAGCCTATACCCAGCTAATGATCCTGGAACACAGAGAGTCCTGAAACCATAATCCTGGAAAAGAGATAAGAGCCTGAGAATCTGAGGGACCAAGAGACCAAGAGAGTAAGTTTCTGGACAGAGCCTCACCTATATACTGGGCATGACGTGCACGCTACGGAATAGACCATTGGTCAATTTGCGTCTCAATCCTAAACTTAACGTTGAATCCTCGGCTAGGAATTGGGGCTTTGATCCCTTCTGGCTTCTCCTGCGCCTGCAGACACTGGCACAGCAGAGAAGCTGAAAAGTCCCTGACTGTCCTGGCAGCAACTATAAACATCAGTATGTTATCAGCCTTCTCAGCACAAATCCAAAACACAGCCTCTTACAAGCTACTGTGGAGAAAATTAACTCCATCTCAGCTGAAACCAGAATATCTGTCCTACCAGATTTGGACTTGACATAAATCCTGCCAAATACCCTGAAATTTGTAATTTAAATGATTTACGACTTTTGACTTTTTACTCTCTTTCTGCCAACATTTGATTATTTGCTTAATCACATGTCCCTACTGTTTGAGCCAAAGTCCATGAAGAATTTATTTATTCATTAGATTTAGTGGAGCTAGAATGATGTATTGAAAAATTACATTTTTACTGAAAAATAACAGCATCTTGGGCAGTAAATATCACTACTTCAATTTTAGTATCTGTGACAGAAGTAAGACTTTTGAACTCAGGTTAAGTTTGAAGATGAACCTGGGTAAAGTGTATTGTTTTCTTTCTTGAGGTCTTGGTTATATTTGACCAAAGGAGAACTTTCTGTTGTTGAAAATTTTTAACTATGTAATGTGGCCAAACACTGCTCTTAAAATCTGAATTAAGTCTTTTTCTGAATAAACAATAATCATGAACATCCATATTCTGAACAAAAGCAATGAAACAGAAAGTTTCACTTTCTGCACTAAACATGGAATTAAATACAATGGACTCCTACAGGCAAGAGCTCATTCCTCTATGAGATAAGAACAAACAAGTGAACATTTTATTGTTGGTTTATTTTTATGCTGATATAGTATTTATACACCTACATATATTTATGCATACTTATTACAAGTATATTTATTTTGTTGTATAACTGAAATTAAAAACAGCATCACTACTGTTTGGTGAATATCCCTCAGGTCCTCTGAAAGGTGTCCAGAATGGCTTCATAGATTTGGGATTAATACATAGTATTGATCATAATTTTGCCTTTGTGAAATTAGAAGTTAACTTATGGCAAGAGTTTTCCATCTCTGTTTGGAAGACTTTGTGACCTTTTCCCATGTCCACAGGGATAAATTCCGGCAGCACTGGTTTTAATCTTTGATTTGCTGTCGATATACAGTGTGGCCTTCTGCAAACCATCACACTTCTACTGCAGCCTCCATCTAAAATCTGGAAATAACGATAATTAGCTCTTTCAATGTCCATTATTTTAACAGGGAAAAATGCAAAATTGTTATATACTTATGTAATGTCACTTGCAAAATAAACTATGGCAGGATGGATGTGGCCCTGAGCAGCCTGGTCTAGCGGTTGGCGGCCCTGCATATGGCGGGGGGGTTGAAATTAGATGATCACTATGGTCCTTTTCAACCCAGGCCATTCTATGATTCTGTGATATGATTCTATGAAAATACACTCTCATGTCTTGATTTATCTCTCAGGCAGACATTGGGAAAACAAATATGAGGTTAGAGATTCTACATAACAAAAATACACAGCCTCCCTGTTCCAGTCTGTATTTTGCTCAGTTTTTTGCCTTTTTAGTAAGAAGAAATTAATTTCTATTTTAAGATTGACATTTTGAATCAGATTATAAGATTTTTCACTGTATGGGAAAAACTATGTGACTGACTATCTCAACATTTTCTTTTTACAAATACAATATGCAGATTTCACAGATAAAGTGTTAAAAGCACTGTTGAATCTAAATAGTATTTCTTTCCACATTTTCAAAACAGGCAGAAAAATTAAGTGCAGGTTTGTGTGGCATATAAGTGAGCACAATTAAGGAACCTTGTACTGTTGTCTCCTGAATAGACTTGTCACATTACTATTCAGAGCTTTTGTCTAGTGACATGTAATTGCTTTATTAAAAGATTTGCAAGCTTATTCTTTCTGTGATTCTGAAGTAAGCCAACAAAACCATGTTGTTTAAAGAAAAAATAGAGCTTCTGAAACTCTAGTCCCTGTGATATGACAATACAGTGTAACTTAAACTGGAAATTAAAACTACAGCCCTCTAGAATTATAACAATGACAAAGATGTTTCCAGTGCTGCAATTAACATCAGAGGTATGAATGGCATTTTGTAGTTGCCTTCTTTCCACCGCCACCTCCTCTGTGAGACTCATGGGCAGGTCCACAGGAGTGTGTATGTAAACATGAGAATCTCATTTAGTCTGTAACATGTATTACGTGGCATCTCATCTTCTGTCTGCTGCTTTGTACCTGTAGGCAACAGCCAGCAGAGCCCAGACAGGACAAGACCCCCTAAATCCTTCAGGCACAGTAGTGCCACAGCCCAGCACCAAGGGAGAAGCAATTGCAACTTTCTGTTTCTAACCCTCATTACAAATTGTCAGCTTTCATAAACAGTATGACTGTATGAAACACTTATTTCAGCTCTTCAACCCATTTCCCTGTATTTATTGTGATTGTTTAATTTTTGACTGCATGGATTGCTACCCTTAGCAACCAAAACTATTGCTTTTTTACCTGCAGGTAAGGCAGCAAGGCATAATACAAGCTTCCCTACAAAGAGCTGTGTTAATTCGACTCATACTTGGCTTGGGCACATCATTCTCTTTAGTTGAAAGAGTAAAAACTGATTTTGTTATTCTATCTGTCCTAGCTGTCATTTCAGAAACAGCAGTTGCTTTAAAGCTTTGGCTTCTGCACTTACTTTCACCTTCAGAATTTAAAATCATTGTTTTTGCAGTGGTCACATGAAAAAAAATAAGTGGGTTTTTTGTAGAATCTACCCTGAGAACACTTTGCTCCTTGATAATTATATTTTCCCTTCAAGATACCAGACAACTTAGATAAAGATTATCTAATACTGCATCCCATGCTTTGACAGCACAGTGCATATCTACTTCCAGAATTACAAATGTGTACCCATAACTCAAACACAATGAAGTCAGAAAATTAAACATAAATATATGTGGGTTATTCATTTAGACTTCTTGCCATGCCATACAAATTAAAATAAAGCAGGTGCTTTATTCTTATCTATGTTTTTATTAGAGCTCCAAAATTTTTTCCCTGTCTTTATAATACAACCAAAAGCAAACTGAGACGAATGTCTGCTTCACACGAGAATCACATAAACACGTGAGATTAAATGAAGAAGCAATGAAATACTTTATAGATGGCATATGAAGTTTGAAGTGCCTTAATAAATGACTGATAATCTTACTTTAAATTGGATACCTATAATCTACTTTTAACTAGTATCATTAAGAAAAAGTTGAATAAAATGTAAATGTAGATGTTAGTTATAACTCATGTAACCTACATTTGCAAGGGTACACTTTATGGCAAGAAACTGAATAAATTGTAATGAAAAGTTTATAGATATATTTTTCTTAATTTGAATTTCATGTGACTTTGTGCCATTTGTAGACTAACATGATACATGAAAGTCTACAAACACCAACCAACAGCTATGTAAGGTGCACAGAGTAGAATAGGTCTTCTAAATAAAAGTTTTAATGTCCAATGCAGTTGTCCTATGTCAAGCTACAGCAGATCATAAAGAAACATTATTGGGGAAAACAGTTTGAATCTTTTTACTCCAAAGCTGTCTGGAAGNGAAAAATGCAAAATTGTTATATACTTATGTAATGTCACTTGCAAAATAAACTATGGCAGGATGGATGTGGCCCTGAGCAGCCTGGTCTAGCGGTTGGCGGCCCTGCATATGGCGGGGGGGTTGAAATTAGATGATCACTATGGTCCTTTTCAACCCAGGCCATTCTATGATTCTGTGATATGATTCTATGAAAATACACTCTCATGTCTTGATTTATCTCTCAGGCAGACATTGGGAAAACAAATATGAGGTTAGAGATTCTACATAACAAAAATACACAGCCTCCCTGTTCCAGTCTGTATTTTGCTCAGTTTTTTGCCTTTTTAGTAAGAAGAAATTAATTTCTATTTTAAGATTGACATTTTGAATCAGATTATAAGATTTTTCACTGTATGGGAAAAACTATGTGACTGACTATCTCAACATTTTCTTTTTACAAATACAATATGCAGATTTCACAGATAAAGTGTTAAAAGCACTGTTGAATCTAAATAGTATTTCTTTCCACATTTTCAAAACAGGCAGAAAAATTAAGTGCAGGTTTGTGTGGCATATAAGTGAGCACAATTAAGGAACCTTGTACTGTTGTCTCCTGAATAGACTTGTCACATTACTATTCAGAGCTTTTGTCTAGTGACATGTAATTGCTTTATTAAAAGATTTGCAAGCTTATTCTTTCTGTGATTCTGAAGTAAGCCAACAAAACCATGTTGTTTAAAGAAAAAATAGAGCTTCTGAAACTCTAGTCCCTGTGATATGACAATACAGTGTAACTTAAACTGGAAATTAAAACTACAGCCCTCTAGAATTATAACAATGACAAAGATGTTTCCAGTGCTGCAATTAACATCAGAGGTATGAATGGCATTTTGTAGTTGCCTTCTTTCCACCGCCACCTCCTCTGTGAGACTCATGGGCAGGTCCACAGGAGTGTGTATGTAAACATGAGAATCTCATTTAGTCTGTAATATGTATTATGTGGCAGCTCATCTTCTGTCTGCTGCTTTGTACCTGTAGGCAACAGCCAGCAGAGCCCAGACAGGACAAGACCCCCTAAATCCGCGTCTCACTCTTTCCAGGCTCCCTTCAGGCACAGTAGTGCCACAGCCCAGCACCAAGGGAGAAGCAATTGCAACTTTCTGTTTCTAACCCTCATTACAAATTGTCAGCTTTCATAAACAGTATGACTGTATGAAACACTTATTTCAGCTCTTCAACCCATTTCCCTGTATTTATTGTGATTGTTTAATTTTTGACTGCATGGATTGCTACCCTTAGCAACCAAAACTATTGCTTTTTTACCTGCAGGTAAGGCAGCAAGGCATAATACAAGCTTCCCTACAAAGAGCTGTGTTAATTCGACTCATACTTGGCTTGGGCACATCATTCTCTTTAGTTGAAAGAGTAAAAACTGATTTTGTTATTCTATCTGTCCTAGCTGTCATTTCAGAAACAGCAGTTGCTTTAAAGCTTTGGCTTCTGCACTTACTTTCACCTTCAGAATTTAAAATCATTGTTTTTGCAGTGGTCACATGAAAAAAAATAAGTGGGTTTTTTGTAGAATCTACCCTGAGAACACTTTGCTCCTTGATAATTATATTTTCCCTTCAAGATACCAGACAACTTAGATAAAGATTATCTAATACTGCATCCCATGCTTTGACAGCACAGTGCATATCTACTTCCAGAATTACAAATGTGTACCCATAACTCAAACACAATGAAGTCAGAAAATTAAACATAAATATATGTGGGTTATTCATTTAGACTTCTTGCCATGCCATACAAATTAAAATAAAGCAGGTGCTTTATTCTTATCTATGTTTTTATTAGAGCTCCAAAATTTTTTTCCCTGTCTTTATAATACAACCAAAAGCAAACTGAGACGAATGTCTGCTTCACACGAGAATCACATAAACACGTGAGATTAAATGAAGAAGCAATGAAATACTTTATAGATGGCATATGAAGTTTGAAGTGCCTTAATAAATGACTGATAATCTTACTTTAAATTGGATACCTATAATCTACTTTTAACTAGTACCATTAAGAACAAGTTGAATAAAATGTAAATGTAGATGTTAGTTATAACTCATGTAACCTACCTTTGCAAGGGTACACTTTATGGCGAGAAACTGAATAAATTGTAATGAAAAGTTTATAGATATATTTTTCTTAATTTGAATTTCATGTGACTTTGTGCCATTTGTAGACTAACATGATACATGAAAGTCTACAAACACCAACCAACAGCTATGTAAGGTGCACAGAGTAGAATAGGTCTTCTAAATAAAAGTTTTAATGTCCAATGCAGTTGTCCTATGTCAAGCTACAGCAGATCATAAAGAAACATTATTGGGGAAAACAGTTTGAATCTTTTTACTCCAAAGCTGTCTGGAAGTAATTTTTCCATGTTCTTTTGAAACACTTGATATTGGCTTTTGTAAAGAACATGTGATAGCTCTACTTCTCAGCCCAGGTCTCTGATAACCAAGTATAAGAAAATTACTCACAGGGGATCATTCTCTATGTAAAACTGGTAAGAAATTTACCAAACTAGAAGAAGAAAACAAAATTTATCTTTCTCATTCCAACCAAGCATGTTCTCATTAGGTGCCTCTCTGACAGCAATATCAGATGCTTCTTGGGGATCATTATTAGGCACTCAGGTTTTTGCTGGCTATTAGAAAGAAGGAAGAAGGCTACATATCAAATCCTACCCCTACTTTACCAGCTTCACTGACTGCTCAGCAGAGGCTGTCATCCCGACTCCCACCTCCGTGTAAATTAAATGTCAGGAGAAATTCCTGGAAAGGGTTTTTTTTTGCAAACTTATATGCCAAAGAAATGAGACATGGATTACCTATAAAATAAAATAGTGAAGCCACTATTAGGAATCAGACTTGGTCACTGAACAACACAATTTGGAAATTATGCTATTTTGATTCTGGATACTTTTATATTAGAATGCTATTATGTATGTTCAATCAAAGCCTGGACTAATTTGCATACAATGAAGTGGAGAGTAAATGAATCCTACAGAATCTGCCTTTCTATCTCTACAAATCCATCATTCACAGTGATAAAGATCAGTTCCAACTACTTTTCTCCAGTTATTTACCATCTGCAGAAATAAAAATATTTACAGATATACCAATTTAACAAATTCTATTAGAAATCACAGAGAGCAAACTGCCTGGGAGACTGGGAGCAACCAGAGAGTCTAGAAAAATGGGAAGTTCTTGCGCCCTTAGATTGACTGTTCTCCAGGGTGTGCCTCCAAGATGGGGGGAACAAATGCAAAGTTTCAAAAGTTTGGGATTTTTTTTTAAAGTGGACTACCATCTTCTTTTTTTTTTTTTCCCCTTAAAAAGAAATCATAAAAAACTTTCTTTACTCACTTTATGGCATGGGCATGATGGAGGTATGATGGGAACATGTTAGCCAAGGGTCAAAGTCCCAGTGCTGTCAATGGAACTTTTTTCCACAGTAAAATTGCCGAGAACTTTGACTGAGAAAAACAACCACAACTCATACAGCTGGTCTGAGACAATAAATTAGTTTTTGCTGTACAGTGATGAGGCATGAAGTCCTAAAAATCCCAAAAGTTCAGAGTACGAAAGTCCTGAGTTCTGGTCAGAATTCTTCACTGTTTTGACCCAGCCAAGGAGAAGTCAATGTTCACGGTACTTCCATAATACTGTTCAACAGTTTTACAGGCAGAATCTGCCAAATCTCATGCAGAGGGTTTTAGCTGCCAGAAAAGCAAAATTTCATGCCAGGAAGAAAGTGATTGAATGAAAGATGCCTTTTGGTTTTCACTTTATCATATTCATTCAGCAGTCACCTCTACAACAACTATTCTTATCTCCCAGGCAGATGTTTGGGGACAAATAATTCACATTTAAATAGCTCATCATCTCATCTGAAACTCTTTCTAAATTTGATTATCAAAAATACTAATAACAAAGTGTTGGCCTTTAGGTCCTACTTAACATTTGAGAGACCACCTCCTTCATTTAAAAAATGGTGTTGTTAAATATTCCTTATGTGCTTTCGAAAGACCACCCTCTTTTTCCTGCAGCAAGACTTTTCACAGATTTTTTTCCTAAATGGGAAAGACTAGATTCAAATAAGGTTGAAGACCTTTAGTTTACATTTATCAAATAAAACCCACAGAAATACATAGCTGCACAAAAGCAAATGAACAGACTACTTTGGCACCTATGTGACCAGGAGAGAAAAATTCTAAAATTTGCTAAGCCAGAGTCCTAAACAGAAACAACCACAGAAACTGAGATCTTTTTCAAGTGATAAAGAATCACTGCAAAAAAAAACTGATGGTTTGACCTTCAGCTGGAGTAAACCAGATAACCTCCAATGCATTGAAAAAACAGTTCCTGCTGCAGAAAGGAAGTGCCAAGAAGGGCTGAAGGTGAGAAGAGGTGAAAGTGATGGGGTAGAGCAAGAGGTGAAAGTGAGGGGTAGAGCATCTGCTGACGTGTGAGGCAGACGCTGCTACTGGGAACCTTGAGAAAGCTGGTGCATTTCCATTTACAGGTGGTTTTTGAAAAGAAAGGTGAGGGTAAGTGCCGCCAGTGTTTCCTGGTCACTGGGCTGTGATCCCTACAGTCTCAACCTAATGCTGTGAGCAGGTGGCTGTCTGTGTACAAAGACAAAGTGCTAAAATAATAGTAAAGACAAAGGCATTCTCAGTGCGGGAAGGCATAAGGAATAGCAACATCTTGAAGGGCTAAACTTGAATTAAGATATTTTTAGACAGCAAAAACATAAATTGATTCTAATATCTAAAAGTTGGGAACAGTGCTTCCCCCAGAACCTGAGGAAACAATGGTGATTTGAATTTGACATCTGTCACCTTGCTACCACCTATCAGCTACAAACTTTATTATTTTCCTCACACATCCTCTCTGTGTCCCTGCAACATGCAGTTTGATGCACTGCGTCTTCACCTTAAAAGGACTGCAAACTTTTCAGAGCAGGCATCATGTGCTCCTCTATGTTTAAAGTATCCAGTTGACCAGTGCTTTAACTTCAACTATGAATGTGAATGCAAGTGGTAAAACAGATCATGTTTTCAAGATAAGTACACATAACAGAGCTGTCCCACTCTTCACCCCACCATATTACTGTGGTAATTTCAAGTGACATCCACTGTTACTTCAGAGGCGCAAGCAAACTTTGGTTACCTAAGGTTGTTCAGATTTGAAGTTTCCCTTTTCATAACTTAACAGTGCATCAGACATGAGTTTGTATGTAGCAGATGTCATAGCAGCATAAGTATTTCAAAGTACTAACTTGCTTTGTAAATACAGGGACTTTTACAACTTTAGGATGAACCTAAGAGCATCAGGGAAGTGGCCTGAGAAGAGTTACTACGAGCTGAGGACGTTGGTGTTAAAATTTCCATTTTGGGGGGGGGACAGAAGCATGGCAATTCTGAACATTTCTGAGATGAAATCTGCAAAAGCACAGAGTTTATATCAGTGATATGAATAAAAGGTTAGGTCTGGAAAGTCATGTAGGACCAAATTCTTAGAAGCAGCCGCTGCCAAAGTGGGTATAGAGTGTAGCTTTCAAAGGTTATATAGACCTAAAGAGTCTGCAGACATTCAGTGCTTCAGGAAAGTAACAGCCTATCAGCTCCAAGCCTGAGAAATAAACATAAAAGTGAGGACAAACACTAAAGAACAGATCAAAATGTGGGTTTAACATGTTTCAGTTTCCAAGTGAACAAAATACTGTGTCTCTCTGGTGCATTACAACACTTAATTTGTGAAACAGTGCATCTTTGTAGGACTAATAAATAATGTTGGAGGGATTTCCACATAATAATGTTACAGTCTTCCATAATACAAAGATAACTAGAGGATTTTTCCTAAAGTCAGCAAAGGGGTTTTGGCATCTATTCACCTGTGTTTAGGGAAATTGCAGGTGTGTTTTATTATCCACAATTAGCTTGTTGTGTTCTGCTTTTAGGATGTAATGTCTGAATTTTTAATATGAATTTGAAACAAGCGTATGTTACCAGAAGTATTTTACCAGTATCCATGGTGAGGATAGGGTTTAAATTTTAATCTTTATTTTTTCCTGGACTGATGATTTTCACATTAAATATAATTGAATCTATATTTATTAAAAAAATATAACCTGTTGGTATACTTAATTTGTGCAAATTCATAAGGCCATAACTAAGACAAGGGAGACACTGAATGTAATGTAGAAAGTGGCATAAAAAAAATCTCATTTCTCTAAACAAAACATTTCTACAACAATTTTCAAATAAGTGTGGAGTTTTGAATTGACAGAGAGGTTGTTTGTCAACTCTAACTATAGCACAATGCAAATTCAGACACATTTAAATAAATATGCTTTTTTAGTAGCTGTTTTGAATTACCACCACCAGTTTGGATGGTAGCAACAATGTACGAGCCAAAATAAAAACAGTGGGAAGAATAAAAGTGGCACAAACAGGTTGGCATCTGCCAGCTTTCACATGCTGTGGTTTGCTAACTATCTGACTATTTTGGTAGAACATGGCATGTATCCCATGCAAGCTTTTCTTAAAAAACAAACAGAATGCAGATAATAATAAAAGACTAAGAAATATAGGGTCCATATCTCTGTTATGGTTCAGAGATCTCCTTCTTCTGCAGGGACATCAAGACCCTTCTCTTTTAGAGACACTAAAAACTCTTAATTTATTACATGCACCTTAGGGTTTTCTCCAAAAGCCCAGCAGCTTTCAAAGATACTGCCAGTTTGGTCTCTACAGTTTATATTAATACAATGTCGAGAGTGGAGAAACAGGAATTTCAGAAGGCTGACTCTTCTTTATTAGGTTATTTGTAAACACAGATATAATGCTTAATTAAGCCATCCTGAGCTGTTCAGATCTGTTCATTATAGTAGGAGGTCTGAATGGCTTTGCTAGATTAAGCTGTTTCATTTAAGAGCAACCATAGATCTATTGGCATGTACGATCAACACAGGTGAATATGCAGGGTTTAGCCCTCTATGTCCTTAACCTCACAGACATTGGTGAATTATGACCAAAACCTCACAGGAGAATTGTCCTAGGACTTACTATCCTCAAACAAGTCAGCAAAAGAAGCAGCTGATTCATTCCTCACATTGTGTGCACCACCCATTCTGCAGGATTGAGTGACAGAAGATAAAGTGAACACTGAGCTGTAATCACATCTCTGCACCAGCAGATTTTGCACAGCCACAAGGATAAAGTCTAAATTTACATTGGGCATTTTGTATAAGGCTGAGTTAAGCTTTGTTGCCCCAGGGAAATAAATAAAACTACAGAAATCAAAAGGCAACTGTTGTCCACAGTGTGCTTGCTCAAATCTGAAGAAGGATTCCATCATTTCTTAAACTGAAGAGTAATATTTCATCTTCAGAATATATAAAGTGACATAAGTGATTTAAACCAGATTGATTCAGGTTTTTTGTAAACCAACATAACTTTATTGAAAAGTAGATGGCCCAGGACCATTGTACTGCTTCAAGCTCTGTTCCAATGCAGGAGAAAGTATGAGCTGAAGTAATGACGTGCTAAAGAAAACAGAAGAGAAACAAATATTTACTGAGAGACTTCATGCTGTATCACAGAAAAAAAAAAATGCACACTTTTCTTTTTTATCCTGACAGGGATGTTCTGACATAAATTCATTTGGTTATAATTTATAAAATGCATGCATATTCCAAAGAAATCATAAATAAGTAGGAATCTGTGTAGAATGTGGGAAACTGTCTTAAGAGCAATTGTCAAGAATCTCTTCACAATAATAAAAGAAAGATAAATCTTGAACAGCACACTCAAAACCGCCCCCTCAAACTGAACTCTGTGTGAACAGATATTCTCTGCAGTATGCTTTAAAGATGCACAAGAACTGGGGCTCTGCTGAGGAACAGAGGAAAAAACTGACTTCCTCAGGGAGGCTGAATGTATTTGTCCTTGAGAGTATCCTAGCAATAACTATAAACATTCTTTTCTTATTAGATTTCTCCTGAGCAGGAATCCAAAACATAGCTTCTTGCTAACTGTTTATGAAGAGAAGGAAGAAAGGAAAAAAAAATTAACTCTCCTCTGGTTAACCCACGACAGGAAGTGACCCATTACACAACTTATCCTGTGCCCAAGTATTCCACACTGAAGAGCAAAAGTAATTTTTTAATGTGCTGCTTACTCTTGCAGAACTCAGGCATTTGGTCCTGTTCCGTTTCATTATAAGATTTCTTAGCAGAACTGGAGAATTCAGAGGATTATGAGAATACAACAATTCTAAAATTCAGCCTGCATCCTTCCACTCTTTATGTTAAATTCTGAAATAATTTCTGACATTGTTAGTGGCTATTTCAAACCTGTAAAAAATTTAGGGTTTTTTATTGTTATCTACATTCCAAACATATATCAAATACTGGTTTCACAATATGACATGATATCATCACATACACAGTTAACCATATGAATTGATCTTGGAAGGCGAAACGTACATTTAGGTGAGGTAGAAGATGGTGAAAACATTGACTGGTAGTACCCTTGATAGTTAATGTATGCTAAAGTCACTGAGATGTTCTGCCACTGCGGGACAATATTTAATGTGCTTCCTTCTGAAAAGTTTTGGGGACTTTTTTCCTGCTTTCATTTTTTCTTGTAGCTCAGACCATCTCTTTAAATCATATTCTTAGTTTTCCTGCAAGAATGTACTTTTATCATCCTTTATATTCTGACTAAATCTTGAGAGTCAGATATTCAGACTCTCAGGAACTGAACATGACTTAGACTGAGTTACTGCAGCAACAGATAAAAAACAGGGATAGTATCACTAACTAAACCCTAGCATGATCCTTCTAATTTCATCTTGGCAAACACAGGGCAGAAAGCGGGGTTTGGGTTACTTGGCACAAATTGAAGCAACTCTCCTGTACATACTTCCCAACAAGGTGAAATGGCAGTGATGTCTCTTGCCCAGAAGATGGCAGAATCATGGTCAGTAAAGAAGGTAATAAAATTATTCCAGCATTATTTGTGTGTCATTTATGCCAAAACGAAATTCTAACCCTAACAATTGATTGCAGAAAACCTAATGGACACTCAGAAATTCTTTTTTTTTAAAAAAGAATGAAGAAATAACACCTTCTCAGTCCTGAAAAATAGCCTTTATTGCATTTTGAGTCCACCTTTTTTTGAAAATTGAGTTTCTGTGTAAAGACTTGTGAACAGTTTCTGTTACGTTATTCTGTTATTCAGCCCTTGCAAAATACTTTCTTGGAGCACGTCCTTAAAGAAACAAAGTTCTTAGTCTTTTGTTTTGCACATGCATGTTTGTAGTCCTTACAGACATGGAGGCTCACACTGTCACTCCTGGGATCTCAAAACCTCTAGCAACAGCTTCACTTTATTTTAATTGAAGTTAGAGAGTGGAACCTCTTAAATTTTCTCAAATGGTTGGAAATTGCAATGGTAAAATATAAAATATCTTTATCCATCAGAGAGAACAGATATTACTTCTATGTACAATTGCCAGAATGTTTGTGAAATTGGAAAATATTGTATATGTGATGTAACATTATTCTTATGGAGAGCCATAAACATACGTAAGTCGTGTAAAATTTCTCCAGTGAAGAAACTGATCAAACAAGATTTATTAGGAAGACAGAGTGTCAAATTGCCTACATGATGTCCATATTGGAAAAGTCAAGAACGTACCATCTTTCTGCAAAATTTTATGACTTGCATCACGGAAATTAGCTGTTGTTTGATAGTTACTGGTTTTTACCTCTTTTTTCCTTTTACTTCTCATTATTCCTGGAACCATATTCAATATTTAAATCCTGTTATAATGAATTTTTTTTCCTTTTCAACACTAGTTCAGTTGTCACTGCCATGTTCAGTGGGATGTTTTAAATAATCATGATGTTTTCAATATGCCCTTCATCCTGCACGTTTTTCTGGGTGTGATAACTTAATTGCGCCATCCACATGCAAGGAAACATTATGGTGTACTGAATAAACGCGTAAACCCAAACAATTGCAGCTAAAGAATGGTGGTTGTCTTTTGCTTTGTTTTTACTAAGTTTATATGAGGGTTATCAATTGTTTCTTAGTTCAGGGAAGCTTAGGCAGGTTTTTTGTTCCATATGTCTTAAAAAATATGCAGAGAAATATTCTTCCTGATCAAGATGTTTGCCTACCTCTTTCATTTTTAATGCCTTTCACATGTGAGAAGTGGGAGATGTGGCTAGAACTGGTAGCAGTTCAAAGGGCAGCAGTGGCACTCCTGTCCTCATGTGTCACTGCACAGTAACACCCATGGTAGTTCTGCTTTTCATGAATCTCACCTAGATTTATACAAAAATAATGAGGGATTCTCTACCCAGCATGAGTACGGGAGGGAGAAATCCATAGAATAGTAGCGATTCCATGCAACATTATAAGATGCAATGTTCACAATATAACTGAGTCATACTCTATTTCTGCATTCTTACATTTCCTCTGGCATCTGTCTGACTCATAGGCTGGCCACCTCTGAGTAAATGTGAATTTCAGTCAGATACCCAGATACCTTTAAACCTCACAAGGACAGGAGCAGCATGGGGAATGTGAATATGAGAAACCAATAGTAGATGAAAAAAAAAAAAA
>VZTO01002462.1:6536-34680 GCA_013400615.1 Syrrhaptes paradoxus
TGCTCCTCATAAGACCTGTGCTCCAGACCCTTCACCAGTTTCGTTGCCCTTCTCTGGACCCGCTCCAGTACCTCAATGTCCTTCTTGTGGTGAGGGGCCCAAAACTGAACACAGGATTCAAGGTGAGGCCTCACCAGTGCTGAGTACAGGGGCACAATCACTTCCCTAGTCCTGCTGGCCACACTATTTCTGATACAAGCCAGGATGCCATTGACCTTCTTGGCCTTCCTGGGCCCCCTTGCCCTTCAGGACAGTCTCCCAAGGGACTCTCCGAACCAGTGTCCTAAACAGCCTGAAATCTGCCCTTCGGAAGTCCATCTTAGTGGTTTTACTGGTATCCCTCCTTACTTCACCTAGGATCGAGAACTGTATCATTTCATGGTCACTAAGTCCAAAACGGCCTTCAATCACCACATCTCCCACCAGTCCTTCTCTGTTTGTCAACAGCAGGTCAACAAGGCTCCTCCCCTGGTAGGCTCGCTTACCAGCTGTGTCAGGAAGTTATCTTCCGCACACTCCAGGAATCACCTAGACTGTTTCCTTTCCGCTGTGTTGTATTTCCAGCAGATGTCTGGCAAGTTGAAGTCTCCCACAAGAACCAAAGGGAGCGATCGCGAGACTTCTCCCAGCTGCTTACAGAATGCCTCATCTGCTTCCTCCTGTCGGAAGGGTGGCCTGTAACACACTCCCAGCAGGATACCAGCCTTGTTAGCCCTTCCCCTCATTCTTACCCATAAGCATTCAAACTTATCATCACAATCCTCGATTTCTATACAATCAAAACACTCAACGTATAGAGCCACTCCACCACCTCTTCTTCCTTGCCTGTCCCTCCTGAAGAGCTTACAGCCATCCATTGCAGCACTCCAGCTATGAGACTTGTCCCACCATGTTTCTGTAATGGCCACTAGGTCACAGCTGTTCTGCTGCACAATGGCCTCCAGCTCCTCTGGCTTGTTGTTCATACTGCGTGCATTAGTGTAGATACACTTGAGCTGAACTGCCAGATCCGCTCCTACCCTCAGCGTGCCACCCCTGGGTTTGTCCATAGTGGGCTTGGGAATTCCCCCTTCCCCCTTTGAACCTAGTTTAAAGCCCTCTTGATGAGCCCTGCCAGCTTAGAAGTGAGAACCCTCACCCCCCTGTGAGACAGGTGAACTCCATCTGTCACTAGCAGGCCTGGTGCCACATAAGCCTCCCCTTGATCAAAAAAAAACAAAATTGCATCTCTGGCAACAGCCTTTGAGCCAGGTGTTGATCAGGTGTGTTCTCCTGATCCTCTCAGTGTTCATCCCTGCCACTGTGGGGATTGAGAACACTACCTGTGCTCCTGATCCTCTCATCAATCACCGCAGTGCCCTGAAGTCCCTTTTAATTGCTTTAGTACTTCTCTCTGAAACCTCATCACTTCCAACCTGCATGACCAGCAGTGGGTAGTAATCAGAGGGCCCTGCCCCCTCCCACCAGGGGAGCTTCCTGGGGACATCTCTGACCCGGGCCCCTGTGTAAAGGGTCTGGACGACATATTGTCACACGACAATATTGGCACGACATATTGGCACACGACAAATGTGTGCCAAGTGATGATCATATGCAAGATGGGCTGAAAAACCTGGCTGATGGGGTACCCCATAAATGGCTGATGGACGAGGAGAAAAAAGTAATGAGCATTTCCTTTCTAAAGGAGGTCTGGACATTGTTTGGGATTCCCCTGTCCCCCAGAGGAGCCCTCAGCTTCCTACAGAACCTTAATGTCCAAGACACTCTGGAGATGTCACCAGTTTTCACAGAGACACATAAGCAGAGTGGTTTTATAATTCCTTATATAATTCCTTTATAGACGTTTGGATTAGCTCAGTGATACATTAATTCAACGCTGTCTGTGTCACAGTACCTGAGAAGCTTATAACAGAGATCTCCAACTGCAGCATCCATTACAAAAACAAAACTAAGGAATTATAGTTCAGCCCTGCTGACTGATCCATCTTTTAGGAAGACAGGAAGGGTGTAGGTGGCCATATGGAAAAATCCATTCCCATATTTTTACTGCTGAAAGCTAAACCTTCCCAAGAGATCCGAATGCATTAAAAACTCAAGATATTTTATTTCACTTAAAGAGTTTCACCAGCTCAGCCAGACTGCTAATAATTTAAAATAAAGATTAATTAATTCATTGTCTGCCATTAAATGCATCCAAGGATCCTGCATTTTAAATCAAGTGGAGCAACGATACAGCTGAAGCGTACTGCCGTGTTTACAAACTTGCAAAGCCCGCTGCTGTGCCGTGCGGGGGCACGCGGGCCGGTGCAGCCCCGCGCTCCGCTCCGCTCCGCCGCCCCCTCTTCAGGTACTGCGGCGCCGGGCGCAGCGCTCCTGCGCGCCCCCTGCCTGCACCGCCGGGTGCTCCCGCCCGCTCCCCGCCGGGCCCGGCACCGCCACCGCCACCGCCGGTCCCCGGGCTGCCCCCCGGCCTCCCCCTCTGACAGCGCCACCAGCGCCGGGGAACCCCAGCAGACACACCTGCTCACCGGGCAGACTAGGGGAGCTGACCCTACAGGTTCGCACTAGCCCCCCAGCCGCCTCGTACAAGCCCCCATCCCCCGTGCAGCCTCTCCCACAAGGGCCGGCAAGGCATGCTCCTCCGCCCCCCTCATCCCTCCTCCCAGGGGCCGTGCTGGAACACTGGCAACACCCGCGCTGTCCCCTTCGGACACTTGCAACCACCCAGGTATTCTGTTTCTCCCTGCAACGATTAACTGCCCCCCTCTGTGACCCTCCACGGGATGACCACCTCCTGTGGGTGGTGGCGAGCAGCGGTGCCGTCCCCTCGGACAGCCGGGGCGGGGGTGGGAGACCGGGGAGGGGGAAGGAGCCCCTCCACCCGACCCCAGGGTGTATCCGACCCTCGCTGCTGCCGGGAGGCAGCCACCGCGCCGGGGACGAGGCCACGGTGCACCGGTTCCCTGGGAGCCCGGCCGTCGCTGGAGCTGCCACGGCCGTCCTCACGGAGATTAAGCCCAAAGTTTGTTCTTGCAAATCCCGGCCGGACCTATTGCCGGGCTCGGCGCCACTCCTCCCCGCTCCTTCCAGCGCGAGAGCAATTAACGGGCCCATCAGCCCCGCTGATCTTCCCTGCTGACTTCGTGAGCGATTGCGGAGAGGGCGCCGCTAACCTCTTCGTGAAGTGCTAACAACGACCGGTTGTTAACGGCGACCTCACCTACATCCACCGTCCTGAACTCGGCGCCCCCGGTGCCGGACCGGGCAGGCGGGAGCTCCGCCGCCGGAACCCGCTCGGGCGGCCCCACCACCGCAGGTTAAGCGCGGCGGCCACTCGCCCCCGGCCGCCCGTCCTGGGGACCGTCCCTCCCTGCGATCCACGCGTCCACCCTCCCTACGGGCGAGATCGCGGGGCTCGGAGGGGGGGGTCGCCCCTTCCCCGCCTGACCGAGCAACCTGCCGCTCGAACCCGCGGCGGCGGCGCCGGCCGTGCTCTGCGCAGCGCACAGGGATTCCTCACCGGACCGACGGCCGCGCTCTCCCCCCGTCCCACCCCGGCAGCCGGCGGCGGCAGGGGATGTCCCGCACCCCAGATGTCGCCCAGCGGCGGAGCCAGCCGCCCTCGCACGCCCCCGGCCCCGTGGTCCCCCGGTGGCCCCACGCGCGGAGGGGAGCGCTCTCCTGCTCGCCTTACCCGGTTGGCGGAGAGGACCTGCCGGTAGCGCTCTTCCTCCGCAGGCAGGGCAGGGAACTGTTGCATGGAGAGCATGCTCTGGCTGCTGCCGAACCCTCTCCACTTTGGCCACCCCCACCCCACCCTTGTCTACTTCGGTGTCTGACGAACCGCGGCCGCCCGCCTCCCACACACACACACTTGCGGGGCGGGGGGGCTCCGAATTTTGTGGGCTCGGCAGATTCCCCCCCCCACCCAATAATAGTAAACCTCCGCGAGAAAGCCGCCACATCCCCACCCCTTTTGCACACAAGGCTCTACCCTTGGGGACAGGCTGAGAGACAGCCCACGTGCTCATTTCGCCCTCAAGCTGTCCCCCAGGGAAAGCGGATGAAGTGGGAACAGCCTTTGCCAGCCTCCTTCCCCCCGCCCCCGATAAAGGACGTCTCGTCACTCCGCGAAGGGCTTCAGGTGGCAAGACAAGCCTGAGCTAGGGGCGATGTGGGGAGCAGAACCGCGCGGAGCTCGCCCTTCGCATCTCTTACCTGGGCTCGCTGGGGGCTGTCCTCGCAGAGCCCCGGGGCTGCCGGCTGCCGTCGAGCCCCCGGGCCGCCCGGCCGCGCGCTTACGGCTGAAGCGATCCAAACCCACCCCCGGGCAAGGACCCACCGCCGAGTTAGAGCGCGGAGGTCAGAACGAGGGATGTCCATCCCGGGCAGGGCTCCCGGGTACATACATCCGCGATTCCCGGGCGCAGGACTCCTCTAGGCGCCGGAGGACCCTCCTGCCTTCTGGATACTCCTTATTTTACGGTAGAGTCCCGCAAAAGCTTTCGTTTCACCCTAGGGAGAAGAGGTTTCGCGCCTACAGGGACTGCAACGCTCTCCGTAGCACGGCGGCGTGCCTTTCCCTACCCCATCCTCCCTGGCTCCGAAAAGAGGGCTCAGGGCGGCGCCGGGCGATGCCGCCGGCACAGCGGGAGCGGAGGGAAAGGGGCTCCGGCGGGAGGAAGCTCTGTCGGAGCCGGCGACAGGTTTCTCCAGCTCCTTCCCCGCAGCGAGGCTCCGGTCCCAGCCTCTCCGGTGGCCACGCAAGCCCGTCGTGCCCCGTTCCTCCCGGGAGAGGAACCGCTGCGCGGGAGGACAGGGGAGGCCGGGGAGGCGGCGCCTGTCCCGGCCCTGAGAGGCCCCAACGCCCAGAGAGCTGGAGGGGTGCGGGGTTCCTTGCAAACCTCTTGAAGCAAAGCTCTAATGTCAAGAGCCGCCTGAAGCTGCGAATGACAGAGCAAACGCCTCACCCCCACGAGATACCCGCTTTCAAGGGTTGCAGTTGGATGCATTTGTCCCCTCTTCCCTGGAGCTGCATCCAGAGGTGCAGATAGAATCTGACGGAAGCCCGGCTCTATCTACATAACGGAGTTCACAAGCGCTATCCAAGAGTAAGTCAAGTGGACAAAAGGCACGGGTGATGGGCAGAAGTGGGCACTCCCAGAACAGAAGCCGTTCAGGACCCTTGGAGAAGCCACAGAGAGCTGGCGCTGGCACCACAACTAACGTTTGAGATGACATTTGTAAAACAGAAAGCCTTGCCAGTTTTACTGTGAATGTTTTAGTGCTTCTGAAATGCTGTCATTCGAAACATGAATCTGCAACCACCCCAAAATTGCGCTCTGAAGAACAACGTCAATGTGAATACGACTTCGATCCCTGGGTTACCACGCTTGGGTGGCAGTAAGGATGATGCCCTTCTTAAAGAGGGTTTGTTTAGATATGTCTAAGACAAACACTTTTTCGTAGGTTTTTTTTCCATCTTCTTTCCCAGATATATTTTATTTCCATACCTTTGGATTTAGGCCTTGTCTCTTTTTGTGTGCAAAGTTTATGGGGCAGAGAGGGGGTCCCGGGTTTCTGCAGTGCCACTGTATGTAAATCCTGCTCGTGGTAATTCACTAGCACTTGTTTTTTTTTTTTACCCAACCAAGCAAAATCCTCTCTAGACAAAAGCAGTGCTTTTGGTTTTGTTTTTAAAACAAAATTGCAAAAATAATATGAAAAGCATGGAAAGAGAGAGAAGCAAGAGCATTTATGCAAAATCGTCAAATTGCTCAATGTAAAACAAAAAATATTTTGTGCTGTAATGCTGATAAAAAAAGTAATCTAACCATAATTCATTACTTGTTACAGTATTTTACAGAGATAGCTCTATCCAAAATTACAATAAGAACAAATTAAAACTCAAATCTAAGAGGTGCAATACATGGCTCAGACCGCAAAGCCAGCTCAGCCTTGGAGGGATGATGTCTTGCCCAAATGAGTCTTGACTCCGATCTCATACTAATTTCCCCAAGCAGGGGAGCCATGCAGAATTGCAGTTGCACAACTACAAGATTCAACCACAGCGCACACAACTCAGAGAAAGCCTGAGCCAAGTTCTGGTTTTGCTGGCAATTTCATGGAAATCACAGCACAAGAAAATTACTTATTAAATAATTACATTTAAAATTAAATAACTACATAATTAACAATATTATTAAATAATACATGGTTGAATTAAGTTACAGTTCCCTCAGAGGATGGCTTGTTTCTAGACAACTGCCATTTTGCTTACCTTGTGACTGACTTTAATATAAACACAGAGCTCATATTGATACACCATTCATACCAGAAACCTGTTTTCTGGTAGCATAGCATGTAAACATTTTAATGCAGAGTCCAAATAATTCATTAACATATAACCATTAGTGGAAAGAAGCATGTCTCATTAGCTTATAACTCATTTGACTTAATTTGATTTTTCTCTAATTTTTATCTTTCATTTCCCTTCCTAGTAAACACAGACCACTACAATAACTTCATTTTATAATTCTTTAGAGCAATTGATTGATTTAATTGAACAATAAGGTCAGACAGGAATACAAATTTACATTCATGAAGCAAGAAAAGGGAGTGACTTCAACGCCCATACATAACAACTGGTAATGGAACAAAATCAAAGCGGAAGAGAGATATCTGAACTAAATGAAACTGAGGACAGGTTCGCCCACGGACTGTCCACACAAGCACACTCCACCCTAAAGCACACACCAGAGAGCAGCTACCACACACGTCAAGCTTCCACTGCCCAGCACAGGAACGTCCTTCAGACCCAGCATCTCTGTGCTCTAACCCCACAGCACACAGGCTCATCCTTCTCAGAAAAGCTGGCATGTAGCAGATACGCTGGGAGGCAGAAAGCTACTAAGATTATAAACTCAAGAGTTCAGTGCTTTAGAGTCACAACCAAGCATAGAAGCTTCTATGAACAAATTTTGCTACCATCTGCATAGTAACATTTCCTTCTCTAGTAGTTAAGGTCAGGACAACTATCTCCCCATACGTGGCCAAAAAAATCATCTACTAAATCCATTTCCGTTTGTTTAATCTTAAACTACTTCCCCAACCCATTCTTGCAATTTTGTCAGAGCAATAACATGAAGGAACGCGATTACATAATTCCAGCATTAATCTGAGCAGTAAGAGCACTGCCAGAGAAGGGAACAAAAACCATGCTTAAAACTTCTGCTGCAGCATGTCAGCCTCATTAGCCACAAGAAGTTTGCTGCTTTACTACACCAGTCCTTGAGAACAATTTTTCAAGTTGTTTTTGATGCATTTATTGTCTGACTTGGTTTTTACATTAAATTAACACACACAATGGCTTTGTTATTTTTACAGGGAACAACTTGTCCAAGGAGTTTCCAATCCAAAATACATTAACAATTTGTAAGCCCCTTGGTTCAGCAGAAAGATGAATGCTCACCCGAATGCAGTCAGAACCAGGAAAAGCCGCCCAAAGTTTTTTTTTATTTGACACATAATTAAATATTCTGCATGCTAAGTATCCTCATGATCAGGCTTGTCTCTCTATAATTTCCCTTCAACAGCAGGCCAGATTATATAATTTGTTTTAATACTTATCAATATGCATTTTTTTGTAAATGGTTAACATTGAAAATACGTGCTCGTTACATTATGTAACAGTACATTACATTTAAATTGCTGAAAAAACCCTCCACCTTCAGTTCAACATTTCCTTTCTAGAATTACCACCTTTCATGTATACCGAATAACAGGTGATTTTATCTGTACCATTTATTTCAAAGGTTCTCATGCTTGCAACATGCAGCTCCAACAAAAAAAGGCAAAAAAAAATTAACCGCAAAAATAATTTTAAAAACTAAATAGAAACCAGTGATTTGTTAAACTGCAGATTGCTTGAACCCCCACACTTTTTTATGCCAAGAAACAAATACCTGGTTCAGCAGGCAAGAGTGCAAATGACTCAGATAGTTGGATAAGATATCCAGAACTATTTTGAATAAAGTTTAAAAAATAGGTACGTCTCACACATGTGAGGTTCAGAAGAGATACAAATCCTTTAAGGAAGGGAATATGCCTACTCATACACACATTTGTATGAATGGAATTAATTTTTAACAATATGTGTGCTTTATTATAATGATGATCAAAGAGAAGCAAGTCTCTTCCTCTCCAGTATTTCACACAAATGATGCAAAATATGAAGAAAAGACGACTAAGAACTACATCAGACATATAGCTCAAGTGCTATATACAGCTCTGTAGAGAGTTTTCTTCTCTCTGCCATCAAGGCGAAGAGAAACTTTACACTGTACTTGTTTTAAAGAAAAACCTAACAGTAAATATAAAAATTAGTTATGTAAGATAAAAGCTGTTGCCACAATGGTCTCGTTCACGTTGATCTGCGTATTTCAACTCTAAAGGTATCTTTTTGTATTTTTGGACAATGCGTCATGTTTCACTTCAGCTGAACAAAAATCTCTCTTCTTCTCTCAGTGACAGGACAGTTCCTAGCATAAGCAGTCACATAATAGCATCACCTCACTTGGTTAAACAACACCACACATATGGAATTATCCTCCAGGCATTAATATTATAGAAAAGAACTGAAGTGGAAAATGGTTTATTCCTTATAGTAGAAAATAAGAGAATTCAGAGATACAACTATGATTGCCTAGTGTAATTTCAATTAATTCTACAACTTTACAGCTAACAGTGGTATGAATTTCTAAAAATCAATTAAAAAAACCCCATAAAATACTATCAAATAGCCCTAATCCATGCTAAACATTGCCAAGGCTTCCTTAAGCCTTTTCTCTTTCACCAAACTTAGGTGAAAAATTGAAAAGAAAGTTACTTTTCTCCCGATTTTGTCAATCTATGTAATCTAAAAGCTACTGCCTTTTGCAGCTTTTCTATTTTTTTCTGCTGATGAACCATAATTACAACTTGATATCAGCTCAAATTAATACTGGGTTCCTTTACAAGTGGGCCAAAATCAATCAGAAGAGTTTTCAAACAACTGCAAACTTCTCTGCTAATTCATACAAATTGTCCCACTGCTTTTGCAGCATCGTGACGAAATTACATGCCTCAATTACAAGGGCAACCTAATGCCCTTTGGCTTTGTACCTCATCGTTCACAGGATCTTGGAAGCACTTCCGAGTTACCCACAATGCTCAAGTATCAGGATAAAATTTCCAGCAAAGGTTTAAAAGGTCAGTTTTCCGACTTCCCCTGCCTGCAAATTTAACTTGCAGTCCCTCAGCTGAGAAAATGTAGCTTCTCTAACAATCTTGAAGCTATGTAATCCTTTCCATTCTACCAACCAACACTGATATCCCAAAGCAAGGTATCCTAAACCGTCAGTGAGAAAACATTTAAACATCTAAAAGATTAGCTAGATGGTTTCTACACGATTAGTAAGCACCATCCAGATGGCTTCAGAACAACATCATTGCATCGTTATGCTATTCAATTATGGTTTTGCACACCTAATGCAAATATTCAGCTAGGAAGTGGTGCTCTAAGTACAATTTCAAATTGTTCCTCTGCTGTTGGCGATGGGGGCAGTGATGAGAACACATTCCTGTACCTTGAAACTCCTTCACATCCATGTTCAGCATATGCATCTGTCCACTAAATGAAGTTTTCAATTGGTTTGATTTTGAGGAAACAAGGGCAAGGGGGGAAACAATCAAAACACAAAGCCCACAGTCTGTAAGGGGGCCCATTTTATTGTTTGTAATACAGTTGACTTGAAAGACAGCTCACATATCCTTTCTCTGAACAAAATTCTGATGTGAGGCCCCAGAATATTCAAGCCTAAGTAATCTGAAGTTCCTCGTAAATTGTTATAATTAAAACTGACATGAAACAGAAATTATTGAGTGATATAACAAAGACTAGCATAAGAATACTAATCTTCAATAAACACTAAATTGATTCTATAGGAAACAAATATTCAAAAGCATTTTACACTAAACTATTTTTAACATTATGAAATGGAGACAAGGAAAAGTAACAATAGATTGATAGAAGAGATGTTAACGAATCTCAGTCAGATGAGCTACATCAGCACTTCAGTGTAGACTAAAATCTGCTATTACTTTCAGTGTCTGAATTCAGTTTTGTGCTGTGAATGTAATAACACAAAAGGTGACATTTCTTCCCTCCTCTGCACTTTTCCTGGCAAATAGTATACAGACATAATCTATGCATATTCTGTTCTGTTACACATAGACTAACATTCTAGGAATAATAGCTACCCAAAGCCCAGTTGAGGTATATTAAATATTGAGTTGTTTCAGTCATTGTAGACCATGATCCATGCAACCACCACAACAGCAACTCCAAACATTGGCAGCATAATGAGGTTCTTGTATTTTTGCCATGATGATTGTTCAACTTCTACTTCATCCTTTCTTCTCTTATTCTTTCTTCGCCCTTTTAATCTGTTTTCAAAAGCTTCCAGTTCAGCCTAGATGAAGAAAACCAGAAGTAACTGACATTTGTGTCAGAATTAAAAACAAGGAAATGTGCATATTTTAAATAACATTTCCAGGCATTTTTATTAAATGGGTTTTGGGAGCTATACATCATACATGAGATAGTAGCACTATATTCCATGGTTACAAAGCACTTCACTTCCAAGTATTAAACAATTGTTTAGTTTCCTATAAAAAACATTGCCAAAAATGCAACCAACTGAAGTTTTACATTAGATTTTTAACTCAGGCTGAATATGTTAAATCAAAATGAGACTGTTATATCCACAAAATTTTAAAAACACATTATTTTTCCTATTAAAGAAAAGCACTCGTAAGTACTTAAGCTATTACAATAACATATGCAAGAGTACAGGCTGGAATCTTCAAAGACCTCCTCCTCTTAATAAGGATGTGTTCGCTGATAAAAATAAATTAATGAAAAAATATGAAAAGAAATAAAAATCTACAGTCTTTCCCCAAATTATTTGTTTTGCATGCTCAGCTAAATTTTAGATTAATAGCTATATCTTGGACATGCATGAAAATATTCCATTTGTTAAGTGTTATAACATAGCAGTCATGAGGTTGTAGCAGGTATATAGCATCCTTCGAAAGAAAGCACACACCCTTAGGCCTAAAAATGAAGCAAAACAACAGGAAAAATAAGAAGAATGCCAAGCTTCCACCCAAGACAGCAGTTTAAGGGTGATGCCTGGGATGAACAGTACGATCCTCTAATCCCTCTTCCTCATCCCTCTCTACATCCTTTTAAAAGGGTATCAAGAGAACACAGACAAAACTCATGTTAGGGTACAAAGCTGAAATAAAAATGGAATTAGGAAGCCTGGAACAAAGTGTAAGTCTGGGAGGAGAGGCCAGTATGGAGCCATCTAATTGCTCGAAAAATCAGAAAAGATGCTCTAAAAGAGAGTTTAGACAGACTGAAAACACAAAGTCCAACAATCATCTAGATTTTTGGGTAGAGTTGTCAGCTACTAGAGAAAGCATGGGACAAGGAGCTAGGGAGCAGAGAGACTAGATGAACTGAAAGAGAGAAGAGAGATGGGAGCAGCAGAGTGCAGCAAACCCAGACTGGCTGGGCAAAAGGCACAAGACTGAGCTGAAGCAGAGGAAACATGGACAGTGAACAGAGACAAAGCCTGGCTGTGAGACGAAATAAATCTACATGACTACTACTGCAGTGCTGCCAGGAAGGCAGCGACTAAGACAATAAGGTATGTTCATTAAAGTAACAAGAATAAGACTGTTTTGGGAAATGGGCAGAGAAGTAGTCCAGTAAATGTAATTTTCCTTTGGAACTCAAGATTGCCTGATGTCTGGTCTTCCTCTACTGACAGCAAATATTTGTCAGAGTTTCATAAAGCGGATCTTACTTCCCTTCTTGTGCCAGATACCATTGTTAGCAGGAGAAAAGACCCATTTTGACATCTATTCCTTTGCACCTAATAAAGGCAGAAATTGTTGGCACTTCTCTGATGATACAGGAGAAGAGTTCAGACAAAGTTCCACAGTCTGCTATTTGAAACAAGATTACTTTCAACTAGCTAATCCTCTTTTAGAAAAGGAGAGTATTTTAATGAAACAGTTTTTCAAAATGCAAAATTTGGAGGCAAGTGCAGAGTTTTTAAGATTTTATAGATAATATGCCAAAATCTCATTTTACACAGATGCCAAATAAAATTTTAGCTTCTAGTAAAATTTGTGACTTCTACAGTTATTATATACTTGTGATCTGTAAGTTTTAAAAACAGAGTGCTTCATGAATTGGCGTAATCTGAATTAAAATATTGGGCTTGAACAATTATATAACAGGTACCAAATTGCTTTCCTAGTGAACGTTATAAAAACGCAGCTAAAAATAAATACATCATAAAAAACAAAATTCAAAATGAAAAAAGGTTCGTGGGCACAGAATACGAGGAAGAAGTCATCACTATCCTTGAAAAGCTACCTACGGATTTTATATAACTGTCATCATTCCCAAAGTGTCACCTCAGTAATCTCTGAACAATAAAGTAATGGTTTGGTTGTGCCCAGTCTTCAAACTGCCTTAATTTTTCAAGCTAAACAAGCTCAAGCTTTTTATTTAGAGTAAGAACCTTAACTTCTTTGTGTATGGACATACTAAAAGCAAAATTAAAGGCATTTCTTTAAACTATATACTCAAAACAAGTTGATGCCAGATAACGTCTAGTTTAGTCTTGCTCAGGCACTGGATTTTGCTCCTTCATGTGTTATTCTCTATATTCTTCTTGCACTGAAAGGAGTAGCAGCCCCATGGGAAAATGTAGCTAAATGAATGCAAATAGCAGTGGCTATATAGATAAAAATCTTGAAATCGCAGGTCTTGTACTGGGGGGGACACAAACCTTGACTTTTATAACTTCTAAGGAGCTGTTAAAATACTTTTCTAAGAAAAAAGGAAAAAAAACAGAACTCATTAAATTAGTATTCAGGATTAAGACTTCGACTTTCAGTACTGAAACTCTTTACTGTCACCAGCTAGTTTGAAAATATAATCAAATCTTTTACACTAGAGTGGGACAGAGTGTGAGCTTGGTCAGAACTGTTAAATAATCAAAGCACTGATTTTTTTTTTCCCACATCTAGCAATTGTGAAAACCCTGGCTGCACACAGTGCCTCTGAATCAGAAGCAGAGGGAAAGGTCAGCTGCTAGGGCCCTCAGGAGAAGCCTAACCAAGCCATCTCCCTTCCACTAAGAAACAAGTGATTCCATCTGTAAAAGATATTAGCAGATATTGCTACCAAATATAGCAAGTACCAAAATTTAAATGTGCAGACTTACCAGAGCACTTACTAGTCTTTATATAAAGGATTTAATGAAGTATTAATCAAAACAGGTCTCAAGAAGCTCTGAGTAACAGATGAAATGTTTATATAAAAATGTGCTAATGAGATCAGGAAGGTGGTACAAGATGCAAACTTTTGTCAGAAAGAAATGTACTCAATAAATATATACTCTTAATGTGACCCAACACCCTATGATAGTGATGTCCTCCAAGTTGCATCACCAGATGGCAGATCATGAGATCAAATTGGAAAGGAATCAATTTTAGATAAAAGGCTGCAGTAGCTGAAGTTACTTCTGTGCAATTCTAGAGCCTATTTGTTAGTTACTGTTGCCCTATTTTTTTTATTTGTCCTATTTTTTTGCTGTTGTTGTCCTACTGTTTGCTATTGTGCTATGTAACTGGCCACTCCTAACCTCTTACTAGGCTTGATTATGTATAGGTGAAGTCTTCTATCCCTGAAGCTGCATCCATCACAAAACCTGCGCACAGAAGCAGTTGCCATACATTGCACAAGGGTTCTGCTGGACTGTAACTGTGTGACTTCAGTGAATGCACAAGTAGAAAGCAACAGTGGTGCAACTGCAGAGAGAAACAATCACTGCTGAAGAATCAACACAAAAATAATGTTGGACACTCTGCTGATGGGAGTGAATCTGCTGGAGTTTCAGAGGAGCCTCATTACTGGGCCTTTAACTAGAGGGACTGCAAGTTAAGTGGTAACTGGGATGCCTTTTGGAATACATGAAAACACAATCAGTACAATACAAACACCAGCAACTTTGAATTTCTATCTCTAGAATTGCAAGCATGTTTTTACATGCATAAAGGTCCATTTCCATGTCAGCTTGAAGAAAAGGAAGAACTAGCTGAACTGTCTATGAGTTGTATGAGGCAATATGTGATCAATATTGTAGCCAGTTGAGGCATGAATATAACAATAAACATTACAAGATGATCACAAAACAGTGCCTGATCTCCTGGACAACAGGTACATAACTGCATGCTTTTCCTGCATGAGGAGTAGACACAATCCCCTTTGGAAAACAAAAGCAGGTTGGTAGACACAACGCTTTAATAAAGTCTCTAGGCAATTAATCAAAGTAAGCTTAACAGAAGTTGTGACCCGCAGTGAAACTGTCTATCCTAATGAGATTGGGACAGTGGTACAAGAGGATCAGGTCTGCAAGTAAGCTTCCCACCTTCCCTTTCAAGCAAGGAGTGAGCCAGCTCTGCGATAAAAATGGAGTGCAACATGCAGGTAAAAACACAAGTATAACCTAATATATAACTGTTGTGATAATTGAGTAAAAGGAGAGTCAGAAGCACATACTGGCCTTAGAACACGATTTGGTGGCAAATGCTCAGGCACAGCCATACGTGCATGAACCACCTGGAAGAAGTGCATTAGGCCATAGCCTCCAGGTGACAAACCTGACCTAGCCACAACCAACAACCAAATTTTCAGTTATTGCCTAAAATATAATTAGTATGAGTGTCTCCAGGCAGCTGGCACAGAAGCTTCTTGGATTACAATGCCAACAACACAAGCTCACCAACAAGAGCAGTTACAATAAATACACTTTCTTTCCCCCCTCAGAGACCTGGAAGGACAAAGACTCATTTAGACTTCCTCATTCAGGCTTCCCCATTCTTTCCTAATGGGAGGGAGAAGGGAAGCTTCACCCAGTATTTAAATCTCTATGGAAGCTAGTCAGCAATTGTGCAAGGTTTATGCATTATTAAGTCTTCAATTAAAATCAAAAGTACTTAGTACTTTAAAAATAAACTATACTATGCACAGTTATAGCAATGCAAGATTAAACTGATTAAGTATCATTTTGCAGAAAATTATGAAAATTGTTTGGGAAAACATGGTCTCTTAACCACTGTAAATCATTCATAGCACACATCTTAGAGTAAAATAACAGCTGACAGGAATGACTGTGCATATCATATTCCAAACTATACATCTTTAGTTGCATGTAAATTAAATGATTTACTAACAAGGTGGGGGAGGAAGTGGGTGAGGAAGAAGAGAGGTTGATACCTGTTGTCTTCGTTTTTCTTCTTCAATAGCAGCTTTGGCTTCTGCCTCTTTTATCTGTCCAGACATAAAAAGTGATAAGCAACTGTTGTAACAGCAGCTAAACCTATCTTCTTATAGAGTCATAATTACTCCTATAGAATGGTTCTCAGCAAAAGTGAGCAAAACCTCCATCAAGTGAGGCCTAAACTTACTCAGATTATAAAATATTTTCAGAAAAATCTGTATCATCTCACATTTGGAAAACATGAAACATATAATGGATGCTACAAGGTTATAGATTGAATTTCTGACTTCAATTTGACAAGCTAAACTGACAAATATAAAACCTAAAAAGAATAGTTTGCTCACTAACAACCAGAAAAATTCCTAAAGACAGTTATTCTAAGTCTTCTGCAACTTTGTCCTCTATTCAGTACACTTGACATATACAGATAATTCCTATATATGTATATAATTTACATGCACATATTTCATTCCAAATACCTTAAATATTCCCTGACTATTAGAGCAAAAGAAAACCTCTGTATTTGTATCTAATACAATATACATTGGACAATGCATAACCAAACTGCTTTAAAGCCCTCGATGTAAGGCAAACCAAACATAATTAAAAATGCTCCACCATCAGAAAGTCAAATGAAAAGTCATGGGAGTTAATGGACAATCCAACAGAGGCGTTTTGTAGTGTTTGAGAAAGCAAATTAAATGCTAGAAACTATTAAGAAAAGAGTGGTGCAGAAAAAAATGTCAATATGTAAATACATGATGCACTCGAATCTTAGCTCCTGCATTCAGTTTTGGTCCTGCAATAAAAGAATGTAAATCCTGAACAGATGCAGAAGACAATAGGATGAAGTAGGCTTCCATCTAAAGAGATGCATAACTAGGATTCATCAGGTGACTAACAGGGCACAAAATCCTGAAGAGTGTGAAGATGCCAAATAGGGATAAAACATCAATAATTATTTTTCATAATACAAAGGGCAAAGGCATAAAATGAAATTACCAGAAGGCTGGTTCATAACAGAGGGAAGTATTCTACTCCCACATAGTATTTGGCTAAATCTAGAAACTCAGCGCTACAGAATGTTTATAGATGCCAAAAGTTTATGTTGACTGAAAAAAAGTTAGGCTTTCTAACAGGAGGTAAATCCAACAAAGACCATTAAACAGAAAGACGCCAGCTCCATCTCTAAAATTCCCATACTCAGAGATCACTACAGTAATAGTAGTAACAGGAGGAGTATATTGGAGGATATTGCCTTCTTGTATACACTTTGTGGACCTTTAGCACTGCGGCCACTGAATCACTACCTTAGAAAAGTTAGATGTACAAATCTGATTAATAACTTGAAATGGACAACAGTCTTGATCCTAATAACTGGATGACTTGCATAGTAACAGGAATAATAATTTACTAAATATGTTTTGCACAGGTAGAATTTGTTCCAAACAATTTTCAATTCAAGAGCTCTTGACAACTAAAGAGAAAGCACACCAGCCCATGCTTTAGCACACTGTAGTACAGTGTGCACGGAGGACAGGGTCAATAGAACAGTTCTATGTGCAGGTTTTCATACAACTTTTTAAAATCGCTAAACTGTATATAAAATAAAACCATTATTTCATTAATCTAGACACAATGGCAGCGTCTCTCTTTAGAAAAGTGTAAAAAAGACCTTTTCAGCCATGCACATCTGAATTCACAGTCTGGTGTTGAAAAAAAAAGGCATAACTAGCCTCCTGGTATTTCACTGCCATCTAATGGCAGAACTTCAGCTCCAAAAGAAAAAGGGACCCACAAATATGGGGAAAGCAACAGAAGTGCTTCTTTTTACAATGCTGTGGTCATACTTGTATAAGATGCATAGGTATAATATACATAGGTAGAGGGAAGCTTATCCATTACAATCACAGCATGGAAAAACATTTCTAAAACTGTTTCTTCGATAAAATGTACAGTAAAGATAAATTTAATTCCTCAGATGTGCATACTCACTAGGTGCTATACATGAAGAGTTTTATTAAGAGTTAACACACTTTTTGGAAATTTATGGTGGTTTTGCAAGTCTGCAAACTAAATTATCTTTGTAAATGTCTGCAGTTTTTAACACTTTTTCTAGCCTTGACACATTAAGAAGTAATTGAAATAATAAATTACTGTCAAGTGCATGTAATAGGAGATCATTCTAGTATGTCATTTAAAAGCCAACACAGGCTACAAAAAGGTGCCTAGTAAGAATTTAAATAGAACTTTATAACTTCATATAAAAACCCACACAAGTAAATCCATGTGGCTGAGGAAGGTACACATAGCTAGGTTATGCCACACAGTACGTCTGTGGCATTGCTTACAGTAGAAACTCGAAGTAATTTGCTCATGGCATTAGACTGTTCCTCCCCACAGACTACAATGTCAGGAGCGAGAAATAAAAACTAGCAATTGCTGAAGTAAAACAGCATCTGACACTGCACTGCACCACACTGAGACATGCTGCTGTGTCCCAGCTCGTGTGGTCTCTTGTGAATTCTCCTTGCTTTAGTGCACTCCATGTCCTATGAACTTAATCTTCACATTCTTACTGAAACTGTTTCTTATGGTTAGCATTTGACCTGCTTGCAAGCTTGCAGCCATTGGGTCTATGTGGTACTTGTTAGAACTTGCCAATCAATCCTGGAAGTCTGAGCAGAAACTGACAAAATTCAGCTTTACCCACTGAGTTTTTGAGTTGTACATTTATTACACCTAACACTTACCTGATGACAACCAAGCAAGTTATGTACCAATTCTTTTTGTTTATGTTTTTACAAAAGGCTTATATGCGCAAAGTTGATATTCTGTCTCTCTGGGTGAGAGCATGCAGCAATTTCTTTTCTTCCTAAAACAGCAGAACTAGGGAGAAGTCACATTTACAGCAGACTAAAAAGTATACTGCAATTGCTGACAACTCTCCATTCTTTTGGTACAGGATAACTAATACAGTGTGACAGGATTACACTCTTTATGCTGTACAAGTTGAGCATTTCAACAACTGCAAAACTTTCACAGGAAAGAAAAGATCTAACAATGCCCTGTGAAGAGGCCTGGCCCTAATGCTACAGCACTAATCAGCAATGACAATTTTGTCATCACTGATCATCACTTCTTCCCAGAGAACCAGTTCTAACAATTTGTTAGAACCAGTTCTAATAAATAAAAAACAAGGAAAATAGCAAAAGGTTGTTCTAACATAGTATTTAACACTGAGTTAAATAACAGTGTCCACAAACACTGTAATTCTCCCCACTAAGCCAAATGCAAGTCTGAAAAAGTAGCTGCTACTAAACGGTACATCTACTCATGTAATATTTTTGGCTGGTACTGCCTTGAAAAATAATTGTGTGCTCATTTTTGCTACTTTTCTTGAAGCAGTGAGAATAAATTATAGCTATAACAGATACATTACCTCAGATGCTTTCTGTTTCATTTCCTTGCACAATGCATCGCATTCCAGTGAGACTTGGCCTTCCTCTATCTTGCTGCACTGTATTTCCTGTAAAGCATATTAATCTTTTATAATAATTTCCCTATATACAATTTGTTATGTCAATTTTATTATGAAAATAATTATAAAACGTTCTTATTTAGTAAAACATTCATTATGCAGAAAATAAAGCTAATGATTAAACGTTATTTGAATCTGTAATTCAGTACTGAATTGTACTTTTCTCTTTTCCTTCTTTCTATTAAGCTAAGCTGAAAGTAAGAATAAATCAAATAGTCCAGTTTAATTTCTCCTCTCTTCTGTTTTCTCACTTGTTTGCCTAAGACAAAGTAATCTTCTGAACTCTGTCAGAAAGAGCTAGCATTCAGAGTCTCTGTAATTTCATATACATTCTCTTAACTATCTGATATATTACAGGATAAGGTCTGGTCATGGGAAAAAAAAATTCCCATTCATACTTCCTCCCCTCCTCCTAATATTGGAAAAAAAAAAAAAGTAAAAAAAAAAACTGTAAGCAGAGACTGCTTAATCTGGAGCACTTGTCACCCTTTCTCTTGCTGAACACCCCACCTGCAAGACTTTTGGTAGCACAAAACATTTCTTGGAGAAGCTGAGAACTCTGGGGAACTGCAGCCTGTTTGGAAGCCTCAGAACTTAACTGGGGTCCAGAAAAATAATTCAACCACCTTTTAATTAATCCAGATAATGATTTTTTCATGAAGTCATTATTTGCCAAGACTTCACATCAATTTCTGTTCTTCCCCTCACAATACTATAATAAAACTGTTACATTACTTGGTCACTTACCTTTGTGAAATGCTAAGGATGCCAATGTCTGTACTTGCTTTTAGGTTTGCAGAGAACCATAACTGATTACACTAGTTAGGGATTCACACCACCTGTGCTTGTTCCAACTTACATAATTATAAACTTTCCCAATATTGTCAGAAAAAAGTGGGGTTTTTTTCTTCTCAAATCACTCCAGGTCATCTGACTATTCTCCCAATAGAGCTAAAAAAATTAAAGTGTGCCTGAAGATAAAGCTACTGTAAGTCAGGCAGCTAATGTATTTTAGAACTAACAGGATTTTATACTCTCCAGTGCATCTTTTGATATTCAGCTCATGTGAACTGTTAGAGCTCTATTAGAGTAAGTGGACCTATTCTAAACTGCACCAGAGACAATCCATCCATAAAAGGCTGGGAACATACAAAGAAAATGCATCATTCTCAAAATTGTAACTTAGAAACTTACCTTTTTCAGTCTCTTACAGAGACATCGGAGTTTAACCTTCTGGCTGCAGTTCAGAGGACAGGTACCTGAATGGCAAATCTCTTTACATCGGTGACCACAGGGCAACTATAAAGAACAAAAAGCACAAACAAAACCCCCACACCAAGAAACAATTGTAAAATTACAAAGAATATATGAACTGGTTTTGTTTCAGAACAGCAGAACTCATTTAGCTTATCAGTTTTTCCACTTCTGAAATAGTTGATTTTTTTTTTTTTTGGACATATTTGCTTGTTATTTACTATATTTCAGTTCCTGTGGAATGATTTATCTTTTACTGATACAGCTTGATTAGAAATCAATTTCTCCTTTCAAACGTTTCAAGAAGAGTCATCTCCACATTAATTTACACAATGATTACTCTAGCTATCATATTTTGGGGGAATACGAGTAGCTAAGGTAAAAAGAAACTGAAGACTGAAATTAAGTACATTGTAGCAAACTGTAGATCGCAGTCAAATCACAGTCAACAAAAGAAAGAGGGGGGAATCAGAAGCAAATATACCACAAAAGAAAATTTTGCAGCCAAGAACTTTGTGAACTACACAGAAGTCAAATACAGGTCACCAATACTCTTATGTAAGAAATAATTTCACGAAATCCTAAATTTCTGCATTTGGCAGATTATCCCATTTCTGACATGGTAGATAGAGGCTTTTTTTACTGTCAATGCAATTTTTAACATTTATAATGATAATATTATCATTCAATTTACTAATTTAAATATGCTGACTGTCAGGAATGTAGCGGTGCTCCCAGCATTATATTAGATAAAAATGACAAGAAAGCAAACTAACTTTTTAATTTCTGTAAGAACTTGACTGAAAATATACCTTGCTCATACACATACCCATAAGAAATCTTCACTATAATGATTTTTCATTTTCAAATACATAACCCAATACTGGTAATAACTGAAGGTGGAACCCCACATAAAAGATCAAATCAATTTATTTATAGAGGTAGCTTTAAATCCCCAAGCTATATTAAATGGCATCGGATAACATTCTTTATTAAAAGTGAAATTTCACCTCTTCACCATCAACAAGGGAATAACACAACTTGGAACATGCTATAAGACATACTATTTTAAGATACATCTATTAAAAATTGAAAATGTATACATAACACATTACTTCATCCAGAAGAATGAGAATTCTACATAAGATAATTATGAAACCCAGGTGTATACACTTCTTGTTGGTTAGTAAATTTGGATTCTCAGTCCATTGGAACTGGCTCAACGTCTGAGCCAGTATAATGAAGCATCTACCTAAACAGAACGCAAAACTTTCCAATTAAAGATTATGGAAGAGACATACATATTTTCTTGTCCATGCCAGTCACAAACTATTATTACACTGATAGATACTTTACGGTTGAGGCTTGGCTTTTTTAGTCACCATTGCAGCACATTTCACACAGGACTAGAAGAAGCCTCCAAGTCATCATATTCAGTCCTCAAGTCCAGCCCTCCTAAAAGGCAGGCACCTCCTATGATCCCTCTCGGACTGGATGAAGCCTCATCATGAAAACAGTCCCCCATTCTGCCCCCTTTCTACTGTTTCACTAAAGAGGCTGTTGCAAGAGCTTTTTTTTAATTTCCTGCATTTATTCTAGCCACTCTAAACCCCTTAGTTCTTATCTTCATATTGAAATATTTCTCTACTGTCCTTTCATAAAGGACTCTTTATTCCCATAGTATTCCCTTCATTGAATTTCAACCAGCTTAAATCAGTGTTTCTTGAATACAGTAGGCAGAACTGCACTTAATATTCCAAATGACATCTCAGCAGGAAGGACTTTGTACAATGCCTTACGTGCCCCTTATTCTTAAGAGTATCTTCCCCAATGCATCTTCAGCTCTCATTCTCGTTTCTCTCCAGCTAAGCATGCTGTGACAATAAGAATTTCTGCTGTTTCCTGGGAGCTTATTATTAGCCTTGACATGCATGGTTTTAATGTTTCTTCTGTATCTAATAACATGCCCCAAATACATGTGTTCTGCAGATGCATTTCCTCAATTGTAATATACTGTCAACAATCAACAAATTTTCATCAGAAAATTCCAACATTTTTTGGTGCCAAGGTCATTACTGAAAACAATGCAAGGTCAGGCATCAATCCAGACCTTGGGAAAAATTTCCTTATTGTTAACATTTCTTGCTCCAACTTTTCATTTAGTTTTGTTGTTGTTGTTTGGGGGTTTTTTGGGGGGGTGTTTTTTCTTTTTTTAAATAATAAAATGCAAGCAGTTGTTTCCTTTAGCCCACCTTCATCTTTGTATTAACGTTCTCCTGTATCTCAACCAGCTATTCGCTAAGTGGCATTGACTCAATTGCTCTGCTGAAGCGTTATGTAGCCAATCTAATCTATTTGCTTTATCTGGAGGGAAAAAATACAAATGTTCATCTTATCAAAGAAGAAATTTAGGTTTGTTCAGGCAAAACTGACGACCACCAAATCTATCTTGCATTTGCCTCATTTTGAAAAGATGAGGCAAGAAACTTGTCTTTAAGCCTCATACACTACTGATGTCAGATTACCAGCCAGGACCACAGAGTGTAACAGCTGACACTGCTCACTAGTGATCACAATCTTTGCAAAACCAATTTGCTACTGCATGAGCTTTGTGCAGTAAGAGAGCCCTTCTCCTAGCTCCCTACCAAAGAGCATCATACACAATAACACCATCCAGTCTCACCTGCAAGTCATTCATCCCACGCTGGCTAGAACAATCCATGGCTAGAACTATAACTTACAGCTTACTCTTCCATACTAATTAGGCACATTTCCATTAATAATGTCAAAGCCCAAACAAACTTGTAAGTGACATGTCAGAGCTGCAAATTCAAGACAGTAGTCCTCACCTCAACCTCCAGGTGCTACTGCAATAAAATTCTTCCATTACACACCATTAGAGAAAAATTTGCATAGCACAGAAATATGTTTAATCCAATACTGAAACTCAAATTTACACATTTAGTTCTCTGCACTGAGCTACACTGTTCACAGCCACAGAGATGCAGGACAAGAATGAAGCTGGCAGTGTAATTTTCTTTTTACTCCCTCTGATGCAAAACCAACATTAAAAAAAAAAAATCAAGAAGAGCAGTGAAATAAGTGTCAAAACAACATTTCCCCATGATCTCAGAAAACAAAAGCAATCCCCTCCTGCTGCTTCTGCTGGATAAATAATGGAGTAGGAAAGGATTTTTTTTGCTTGTTTTTATGTGCCCATGCTGAGCTAGTTGGCACTAAAACAGAAATCATGTGCCCCTTTAGATCTTTTTCACCATACAAGATCTCTTGTCAATAGCTTATGGACTAAAGGCCAAAATGAATAGGCTTTATGTTTGACATGGCAAGGCCTTTAAAAGAAAGGGATTTAATCCACAGCTCTGAAAACAAAACAAAATCCTACAAGTATTTTTCCCCATAGGCAATGCATTTAAATCTTAACATTATGTCTGATTATGATAAAACCCATCAACATTTATGGAGGCTTAACTGATCTCCACCAGAAGGTAATAAACACAACCTGTTAATACACACCTAATAATAAAGAAAATAACCTCTTAATAAAGAAAACAGCACTTTTGAGCAGCAATGCCAAACACTAAATGCAAAAGATAAGTTTATCACTTCCAAAGAAAGGGGCACACTCTTCAGTTTAAAGGGTGGCTCTGCTTCCAGAAATCTTATGAAAATCTCCACCACTTAAGCCAGACATTGACAAAAATCCTCTCATTATGGACCAAAGTTGTACATTTGACTTTTAAAATTAAATTTCTGCAACGCACGTACATTTTCAAGGTGTGTTAACAGAACTTAAGTATTCTGAAAATAAAATTTATTTCATTTATTAAAAAAAAAAGATGTGTACTCTTAAAAGACATTGTCTCTGCTACACTATCGTGTTAAAATAAAATTAGCACAATTGGGTCCCATATTTCACATCAAGACAGCAGCAGAGTGCACAGTAAAAGTACAAAATACAGTTATTTTGTCAAAAATACTAATTACACAGAATAAAGTGTTAAACACAGATCCACAAATACTGATATGAATACATAAATGATGAAAATTGATGGGCTGTTAAAACTTCTATGCAAAAATTGTCCCAAAACATCTGCAAACATGATTATGTGTCATGGTTTATAAAACCACGGGTACAGTTTTTCTAAACACCTGGTGGGCTGAGGCAGGGAACTGGGAGGGTTTCACTCACCACTTAGGGTCACGGGCAAGAGACCAACATGACTCATGAAGATCAATAAAACAACTGAATTTATTAACTATTTACAACAAGAAGCAGGATATTGGAAGAGAGAAACCACATCTTACACAAAAGGCACTTCTCCCCCTCCCTTCATCCCAAAGCCCAAAGGCTTTGTTCTATACCTTCTTCCCTCCCTGGCGGCACATTGGGGGACAAGGTGGGCGGTGCAGTTAGTTCAAGCCGCTCTTTTCTTCCTCCCAGCCTCTCCCAGCTGCCATGTTCCAACGGGGCTTAAGTCCCCTGGCGACTCCCCCAGCTCTGGTGGGGCTTCTAGTTTCCATGGCTGCTTCTTCTCTTCACCACATGGCAAGGGAAATGCTGAGAGCGTTCTCTTCCATGGGCCAACTCAGTATCTGCATGGCCATCTCTTCCAATATCCCTCTTTTCCACTATCGGAGGTCTTCATTGACTCCCGGGAAGAAGGGCTCCCGGACGGACGAGCCATGGCAGGGGCTGGGCTACAGCAGATCATTTGCAGAAGCCCAGCAGGCGACTGGACAGACCGGACCAGCCACCCACACCTCTGCTGTGCCAAAGCTATTGTTCTATGCTCCTTCCTAAATATGGTATTTGCAGAGGCACGATTGGCTGCTCCTGGCTTGGGCGGGTCCATCCTGAGCAGGGACCCTGCCTTCCAAGCAGTTTCTTACAAAAGGCTAACCGTGGTGTCCCTTCCCCCACTCCCCCTGTTACCAAACACTTGGGGGGAGGAGGACTGGAGGTGACTCCTTAAGAGTCATTTAAAGCAACCAACACCTTAACCCCTTCCTTGCCGCCAGACAACCCATCACAATAAGAATTTAGTAATTCCTGATTTAAAAAGTTATGTTTCCTTCAACCTTTGCTACCAAACAAGCGAAATAATTTTTTAATTAAAGCTTCTCATCCAAAAGCTGTGGCAATATCAAAGACTTTGCTTCTCCCTTAAGCAGAAAGGAAATGTGAGCTGTACTGTATAATATTAGAAGTCATTTGTATAGCACTATACTGCCATTGACAAAACAAAACCATGAAACCTTTCAAGACTTTCAAGTTCCTGTTGTATTTTTTCAAGGCACTAGACAAAAGCCCCAAAGGCACATTGCTACCTATAATTCAAATACGGTAGTATATTTTCTACCACAATTTTCCATTAACCAAAAAGAAAAACATCTCAAAACTAAGGCTTCAGTAAAATACTGTATTCAACCTAAGTTGCAATATGCTAAGCCTGGCGGAGTTACAGTGCCCACTGATTTTTAGCAAAAGGCAGATTCACTGAGCTCTGCTAATGACCCAAGGTCAGCTTCTCACATCGAATAAGAAAACTCTCATAAACACTAATTTGAAATTTACTCAAGTCTGTCAGGATTACACACAAAACATTTCCAATTTAGTTTTCAGCAGACATATTTGATTTGTAAACTTTCAATGTTCTAAATCAGATAGTCTTATTCATCTTATCTTTTGGACAAGCTGTTTGTAAGTTCTTGTCATGAGGTCCCCTCAACAGGCTCGATATATATTTTCTGGGGAGGGGTGGCAGTGGTGACAGGGACACTGTGATGTCTGTTAAGGCTGCTCCTTCAAATTGTGTTTATCAATTATTCTTTTAAAAGAGAACTATCAGTACAAATTGTATTGACACAATTAATTTTCCCAAAGTTGCAGACAAATACTGTATGCTTACAGAACAGACAAAATATCCCTAGCAGTGTTCAGTATTCAGAGAAATGGAAACAAACTTTTTAGACAAAAAAAAAAGGTAAAAAACCCATGCAGTGCATAAAGTCACCAAACTAGGATCTGTAGAAAGTAGGATGAACTGTAATACAACTATACGAACAACCTAAATGTTGTACTGGAGGGACTGTACTAATACTTGTTTCATGAAAGCCAGTAAGGGCTAGAATCACAGGAAGGGAAAAGCATACCTTTTTACATCATCAATTATACTAAAAAGATTCGCTGGACAGCAGAAGCTGCATAAAACATTTTTTTCAAGGGATCTATAGGAATGAGGATTTTAGAGTTAAATAAAAGCTTTATAAAATTGAAGTGGACTCTGTTGTCCTAGGCCTTCTTTCACATCCCACCAAATTAAGTAAAAAAAGACACAATCTGTGGAACAGGGCAATTCTGCAAGCTAGAATTCAGGACGGATTTTAAGTCCCAGACTGAGTCTTGGAATACATCCAGAAAAATCACTACAGTTACATTAATCAAAGCCAAAGATGAGATATGGAGAAAAGAAAAATCTTTGAAGAGAAGCTGAAGTACAGGAACATGTAGTTCACATTAAGAGATTATAAGCACTCTTGAAAATAAAGAAGAAGAAGCCCTAGAGCAAATAATACCAAAGTAACAGAGAGGGAAATGTAAGGACAAAATTAAGAGGCAAATGGACAACGAAATAATATCCAAAAGCGTTCCCCTACCAGGAAGGGAGCTTTCAGAGATCCACATGAGAAAATTGTGACAGGCACATTCATTTAGCGGAAAAAGACATCACAAAGGCATTTACAAGGGCAAAAAGCAGAAGGAACAACTAGGCACACATCACAGCCTTCCTGTTGGGGTTAACACAATGTTGTCTGAAAAACAGAGGAACAGAGACTGTTGGGAAACAAGCAGGAATCCTGTGAGTTTTTGCATTTACTCAAAAAAAAGTTTTCTAACAAAAGCGAGGATTCAAATTTGATGCTTCCGACACTGAAAAATAATGAAACAAAGAAAAGGTTTGAACCTACATTTATTAGGTTGAGGCAGAATTCAGAACTACAAGAGATGAGGTAGGAGGACAGAAATCTCAAACCAGAGGACATCATAGGTAAACCAGCATAAGGGAACTGAGTGAAATCAGGGAAGGAGAACAGGTTGTATCAAATTATTTATGAGTGCCAGCTAAATATTGCATGAGACAAAGAGACTCACCTACACAGTAGAAGGCTAAACCAGAACAACAAAATAATAAGCGATTATGAGATAAAACATTTTCTTTAGTACAAGCATTTTTATTGCAGAGGAGAATTTCTCGGAAATTCTGTAGAGTTTAGCAGTAGGAACACTTTCCAAAATATTCCTGACTATTCCTGTTTTTTCACTTCATAAATTTTCTAACCTACAGTGGGGAATGGAGTGAAGAAAGGGCTGTTACTCTCACCACAACTAATGACACCTAAAGAACAAAGATACAACAATAAATAACACATGGATTTCTAAAAGCATGCAAGCAGCACATAATAACAGCACTAGGACAGACAAGTAAGAAGTCACTTGGCCCATCCCTCATGTCTTACAGCAGTATTATCCACACCTGGACAAATCCTGACACATGTTAAGCTTTTACTGATGAAAACTTGGTAGCTTCTGCAACCAGTTCTTCCCCTGCTCCACAAGCTTTACTACTCAAGCAGTACTCCTTTAACATGAATCTTCCTTACTGATGCCTATATACACTGGTTCATAGCCTAAGCATCATGCAGTAAGGATATTATTCTTCTCTTCTTTACAGCAATGCTTTAGATACACCCAGATACAGTAGAAAGATTAGCTGGCTTGTCCTCTGTTTCACATTACTTAACATATACTGCACTAATGCAGCAGGGCATTAACTCATCTCAGTTGTCCAGTATAAAACCCTCCCCTCTACCGCCCCAAACTGTTGCACAGACAGGGATTAGTCTAGAGAAGAGGACACTG